>JAZFAU010000953.1:0-32500 GCA_037178615.1 Dione vanillae
GGGGAAAATTATCACTTTTATGAGGACTAGCTCCCTCTGTTGGAGGTTTCACGGGATCTTCCACTTCTGCCAGTCTGCAGGGTATAGGTACTCTACTCCCACCGCACCAAAAATGTTGTTTTCTGTTGCACTACTTAAAACGGGTTAAACGTTTAAATTTTTACATGTTATGGGATCTCCGGCAAAGCACAAAGAGGTTGGCAATCAAAAAATACCGGCTAAAAACTTCTAGATCGTTAGGGTCTTAATGGGGGACATAACGGGGGGGAATTTAAATACCGCTTAAATTTTAACAAAATTGATTAACCCCCTCGAATTTTAAAAGGGAAATTTCATAAACACCACCGACCTATTTTCCTTTTTGTCAAAAAAAGAGGAGGTCTTTTGGGAAAAACCCCAAGGAACGCAGCCTAACGGAAAGGCAAAGCTCAACGGGAAATTTTCGGTTTTATTTAAAATCCCATCGTTATCTAAGGGTCAATCATGGTTTGAGGGTCTCTTAAACCTTTCCAAAATTTTCTCGATGGACGGAAAGGTTTTCCAGTCATGGGGGCCTATTCACCAAAATGGGCAGCGACTGGACCCAACAATAAACCAAAAATTGTGTAAAGCGAAGGCCGTTAAATTTAAATATTTTTCTTGAAAAAAGCCGGACCGTCAGCCCCCAAATATATTCTATCGGGCCGCTTATTATGTGGGGTCAGCAAGGGAAAATCCTATGGGAAAAAAACAAGCTCAGGAAATCAAATCAGGATGCGTCCCGGGGAAATCAATCAAACATACAGAGGTTGACACCTCAGGGAAAGGGATTATAAAAAGGTTTTTAAACACGGGAATAGAAACCCCGGGGCCCCCTAAAAGGGAAAATTCCCCATGCCACTCGGGGGACGGAGGGGGGTGGGCAAATTGAGGTATTAACAACAAAATCGGGGGTTTAAAACAAACCCCGGGGGACCGGTATCACATAAGGCCGCGCTTCAAAAAAATAGCCCCCTAGCAGTTTTACTGTAATTTAACAGTAGGCAATAATTTAAGGGGAATTGGGGGGAATTTTAAAGGAAAGGGGGGGGGATTAATACAAGTATCTAGCTATGTGTCTTCTTCTCTATTAGGAAATTATCACGATATTTTATATTATTTTTCAACCTGCCCCTGGTTGGGGCGGAGCATTTTCTCTGGGGGGAAAAGGCTCTCTGGAATGCTTTGGGGGGGAAAGCCGGGATTTTGGAAAGGGGAATATTTCTTTGCTGCCCCCGCCCATGGGGGGACCGCGGGAGAAAGAGGGGTACCGGAAAATTCGTTTTTTAAAATTTTGGGAATTTATAATATAATGCGATTGGATGAGGTAGGGGAACTTGGTTAGGGGAATCATTAAACCCTTTTTTTTTTTTTTCTATTGATGGGATGGGCCCTTTTTTTTTTTTTTTTTTTGTTTTTTTTTCCCCCTTAAAAATCCGGGTGTTTTACAAATCCCGATCTTTCTCTAGGATTCATAGCTCTAAATTCGGGACATTCACGGAGGGTAATGGGAAGAGGAAGCACACAGGTAACATTTTTTACTATTATTTATTACAGGTAACATTTTTTTGTCTATTATTTAATATAGGGGAGGGAGGAGCCGCAAAGTAAGTATGTTTAGGTACAGTACTTTTAAATTTCGTCAGGTTAGAATCTACAAGGGAGGTGTTGCCAACGTTGTCATGGTGACGACATTCGTCTTCCAAAAAGGTAATAAGATTTTTAAAGGTAGGTAATTCATTAGCGTCACCGCCATAACAACGCTCAAACGGGATTTCAAATCAGAGGGAAGCTTAGTCAAACATATATGTACTAACATATAAGACCATGAGGAGACGGGTAACTCTAAACGTTCTAAACAGCGATAGGCAGTTAACAAGGGGTTCAAGAAGGCCGCGCGCAAACCTGTAAATTTATTCGAGATCTCCGGCAGGGTAAGTATCTGGGTTATGTAGGTATCAGCAAGAACCCGTGTATTGTGATACCGCTGTTTCAACAACTCACGAGCAACTTCATAGTTGCCTTCTTCAATTTTTAAATGTAGCAACAACCGCTTAGGTTCATCTGCCAAGGATCCAACCAAGTACTGTAATTTCATTGTGGGGGTTAAATGGTGTTGGGAATCTACTACACTGTCAAACTGATCAATAAAACTTATCCAGGAGTCAGGACGTCCATCAAACTTAGGGATAGGTAAATCAGGTAATCTATTATAAGTAGTTCGCTCAGTAATATTTTTATTACTCACTCCCACGGGTGTACCGGCCATGACGGGATCAACTACGGGAGCAGGTGGGCACAACTCTAATTGACGCACCCGGAGGTCGTCTATCTTCTTATATACTAAACGCACTTCTTTTTTTATATAATTAAGTTCTTGGGAATCGATAGCCGGGTCTAACCCACCCAGGAGCACTGAGGACGCGTTTACAAATAAATTACAATGAGAATCTAAATCCTTGAACCTAACTAATAATCTAGGTATTTCAGAAGTGCCAAGAAGTTCCGAGGTATCGGCAATCCAATCGGAAACAAAGCGTACCACACCTATATTTTTTCTATATTCTGCGCTTTCCGTATATAAGGAACATTTTACTGTTTCATCATGAGTAGCCATTTTAAATTATCAAGTAAACTAATAACTGAACTAAAATATTAAAAATTAATAAACGCGTAATAAACAATGAACCCACTACCACCGGGCGAGATCAGAAATCAAGTAAACAAATAACTCAACTAAAATATTAAAAAAATAATAAACTCGTAATAAACAATGAACCCACTACCAACGGGCGAGATCAGAAATCAACTAAACAAATAACTCAACTAAAATATTGAAAAAATAATAAACTCGTAATAAACAATGAATCCACAACAGCTGGCGAGATAAGAAACCAGTTACGGTCAAGTTCAGGGACGCGTCGCATCTACATATATCGCAATACAACAAAATAATATGATATACAATATGACTACAATTAAGGCTTAAGCTTCATTTAAATAAAAATAAAAAAAAAAGGGTAACAATAAAAGTGTAGGGATAATATTTTAAAGTAAGTTAGTTTTTTAAGGAAATTATATTAAAATATTTTAACTAACTTCAATTATAATTTAAAACGGGATAGGTAATAACGTATAGGCGTAATATTATAAAATATATGTAACCATATTATGTGTATTTATTATATTTTATATTTAATATATAAAATTATATTCAATATTTATTTATATATTTTACACATTATACATTCACCCTACACAATTATATACTCAATATTATATGTATAAAAATTTCATATAATATTATTTATAATAAAATATAATATTCTACCCGCGACTATTTTATATTTTAAACAACTCGATGCGAACACGTTTTAAAAGGTTAGGAAATCAAGTAAATTATATTGTAATTATGCGTTAGGTACCAAATTAAGAGCCAAAATACCAAAACGGGAGAATAACACTATAATCAGGGGGACTCAGGGGCATGAAACCACGCTATGATCAAGGGACTCAGAGGGATGAAACTACGCTTTAATTAAGGGGGCCCAGAGGGATGAAACTACGCTATAATTAAGGGGGCCCAGAGGGATGAAAACCACGCTCTGCTACCAGAAAATGTATATAGTATATATAATAACTACGCTCTGCTACCAGAAAATGTATATAGTCTATAATGAATATAATGAACCGCGTTCTGCTACCAAAAAATATATATTGAATAGTGGGTAGGGGTCAGCAATTGTGGAAGCGTGCTGAAGTGGAGGTTATTTATTAATTATTTACTTTATAGTCGGTTTTAGGATAATAGAAATTGTACAGTACCTTATCTTCATAATTCACAACACAAACACTGATTGTTCCCGGCCGCCGTGGTATATTTCACATTAGTCTTCTTCGCTAGGGGTTACTTGCACTATTATCTTTTGTAGGTTTGTCTTTGTCAGGTTCAATATCAAGAGGGAATACACAAAAGGGAAATCAAATAAGGCTGAGGGAAAATCACACCGCTAATTAATATTAGATTCAGGAAGGACATGCGCTCGCGTCGGCCGCTCGCGCCGGGAGTTGCCACAAGACTTTGACGACAACCCGCGCGGGGGTCATCGCAGGGGGCGGCACAAATAGGAATAAACATATATATATATATATATATATATATATATATATATATATATATATATATATATATATATATATATATATATATATATATATATATATATATATATATATATATATATATATATATATATATATATATATATATATATATATATATATATATATATATATATATATATATATATATATATATATATATATATATATACATATATATATATATATATATATATGTATATATATATATATATATATATATATATATATATATATATATATATATATATATATATATATATATATATATATATATATATATATATATATATATATATATATATATATATTATATATATATATATATATATATATATTATATATATATATATATATATATATAATATATATATATATATATATATATATATATATATATATATATATATATATATATATATATATATATATATATATATATATATATATATATATATATATATATATATATATGTATGTCTGTATATTTAAGCATGTATTTATAAGTATAGTGATATGTATGTATATACTATTTTATGAATTTTTAAATATGTTTTGTCTCATTTGTTGCATTATAATCAAACCCGTTGTTTGGCACTTATTCACTTCCACTGGTTGGCTGGAAGAGATTTCTTTTAGAGATAAGCCCGCCGTTGTAGACATTCTTTTCATATGTTAAATTTCTTTTTACTACTTTTATGCAATAAAGAATATTATTGTGGTAGCAGATTTCCTTTGATGGGGGATTTGTGTATATAGGAAGGGAGAACAATTCCTTAGCAATATCTGCATAGGATCGTTGGACAGAAGGGAAACGGGAGGCTGCTTCTATGTAGGAAATGCATTCCTGTGACATAACAACTTTTATTGACTGTGACTTTTATTGACAAACTCAGGACAATCCTTGTCAGTAGCAAAATGCTTACTACCACAATATAGACAATTTGAGTTCTCTTTAGTTTTGTCACATGCTTCACCCGTACGTGACTGGGAACACCTATAACATCTTGGCTGCGATCTACACTGAGATTTTACATGTCCAAAACGACAGCAATTAAGGCATTGGATTGTGGGGAATTTGTAGGGTTCAACAGGAAAAGAGGAATGATAGGAAAAGACCCTATCAGGCAACTCTTGACCACGGAAAGTAACTACAACCGACTGGGTCGGTATCCATGTAGTTACTCCCTCACTTACATTCTTCCTATTTAATCTCCTTGCTTTCAATACTAGTCCAGAACCAGAGGGAAACACCAATGACTCAACTAGTTCATCCAGAGAAAAATCCACAGGAACGTCCCTAATTATACCCATTCGAGTAATATTGAAAGTTGGAATAATCGCAACATATTTACATAATTTTAATACAGGGTTATTTAAAAACAAATTCGCTGCAGTAGCAGAAGAGAACTGAACACTGATTTTATTCCGACCAACATTCTTGACGCCATCATTGGTAATACCTGTAATCTTATTTCTGTGTAAGAACTGGCCGAATTTAATTGCTCTTATAGAAGTACCAGCTGCTGGGTCAGGTATTACCCTCGACACGTACACAATGAAAGGGCCTTTATCGGAATCTATATAGGATTTCGGACTTTCAGAAAGGGACAGGTGAACATATAAATTTTGGATAGAAGGAGTCGCGGTATTGGGATCTATAATTGTCTTTTTTGCACAAATTACATTATTAGAGGATGAAGCTTCCCCTTGTCTTTTTCGTGTTCCCGAAGACTCGGAATTATTACCATCAGGATCAGGGGGATCAGGTGGAGGATCAGGATCCCTTATGAAAAAAAATAACCTAAACTTACTTAAACTAGTCTAACCTAAATTAACAACACAAATACTTACTACAAACAATCACCTTGTTAGAATGGAACCTTTTATAACACAAAACAATTTCCACTATAGTAAAATAGAAAGAAAAAACACTATCCTAATAAAAACTCTCACTAACACGTGTGTCAACCAAAACAAACGTCAGCGAAAAAATCATTTAAAGTTTAACCTGCGCAATGACAGCTGGACAGCTGACGAACAAGCACTCTAACCGTTTTATACACGCTAATGTAGTGAATATTCCTATACATAAACTACAAATATCAATTATACATAAACTTTTTAGTAAATTACACCAAATTTAACAATAAAAAATAATAAATTTTAATTTATTTTGTGAGAGAAGTTATAAAGACGTCTGTTTGAGAATGTTACCAGAAGAAAAAAGAATTAAGGGTTTATTTATGTAAGTATTTTTGTAAAGAATGTAATCAATTTCCACACTTATTTTAAAACAGAGCCATGACATAAGATCTTCGAAATTATATAATATTTATTTATTGTAACTAGGAGATTCAATAAATTTACAATTTATAAAATTTTGCACAATTAACTTTATATTATAATTTACTAAATTTTCATTTAAGTGTGGATTACGATTTACATTTAATATAAAAACGTGATATTTTTTTAATTTGTGTAATGCATGAGATAACTCTGAAAAGACAATGTGAGGATTTTTGTCGTTTGAACCAACTGTTAATACAATAATATCCTCATTACACAAATTTTGCAATTTGTTAAAAATAATTGAAAGTGGTTTAGCTAGATTTTTAGCACACACACTCACACACACTTAGTAAGAATGAGGGAATACCGTCACGACCTGGCCCTTTATCAGTCCTAAGCGTTTTGGGGAAATTGTAAACTTCTTTTTCTTCGATAGTGATTTTGCTAATGGATCCATTCTGAGATATGCTAAGTTGATTTGTTACGTTGTAATTCTTAGCAGGTTTTATAAAAACACTCTCGAAATACTCACTGAATCCTCAACACATCGAAGGTTCATCTGTGTATATAGTATCTCCCAGAGTAAGTTTTTTAGGGTATTCGTTTTCGCTGCTTCTCAATGATTTAGTAAATGAAAAAAGTTGTTTAGGGTCCTTGAGTATGAAGGTTTGCATATGTTGAGTGTATGAAGCATAGCATCTACTCTGGAGATGTTTTTGTCTCATCCTTAATATAACAAACTCGTCGTAATCTCGAGGGTTTTTCCCCACTTTCCATAGTTTGTGCTTTTGTAGCTTATCTCTTACTACGGTTACTTACTAATGGTTTAGAGTACCACACTGGAAAGTTGTTTTTGAATTTCGTTTCTATTAGAACGAAATTTTTAATAGCGTCTCTTAAAATTGCGTAAAACGTGTCGATAACTCCGACCATTGAATCTGCTTTTAATATTTCAAACAAATTAATTCTAGATTCATATATTCATTTATTTTAGCATAATCCCCTTTGAAAAAATGAGGTTTTATGCCAGGTTTTTTGCGCAAGTTACGAATCTGCAGATTGACGAGATTGAATTGAAGACATGGACGATACGTATCCTCTAAGATGAATGGGTAGGGGAAGTGATTAGCTTCAAAATTTATGTTGCTAAATATCAGGTCTAAGGTTCTGTCTTTGTTGTTGACAACTGTATTACGTTGTTTCAAATTAGAAAGATTGCATATGTCAATAAAATTCCCCGTAGCGTTTTGTAAATTGGCTGGTCTTTGTTTTTGTATTATAGGTCCACTATCTGACCATTTAATATTCGATAGGTTGAAGTCACCCGCTAGAATGATGTAGTCATTTGGTTGCTTGGAAGTAATTTCAGCTAGCCATGATGTTATTGAATCAAGGCGAGATGATAATAGATCGTCAGGAGGCGCGAAGATTAACCCAATATGAATGTTTCGATGTCCTTGATTTTTCAAATGTTCACTAGGTATAGTTACCCAAAGGGATTCGACACCATTCACTACGGTGTTGGATGTGTAATTTTTTTAGGGCGCAAAGAAGTACACCACCACCACAATACAACAATAGATTTAGGTCTACAATAGATTTAGGTCGTTCGGCTATAGTTTTTTGCGGCTGGACTCGGTGCGCAAATTCGATGTCGTCGTGGTTCAAGTCGACTTCAGCGTATTTCGCGATGTTCCTTATAAGATCAATTGTATTTTCATTGTTCGTTTGTGGCAGTCCTACAATTTCTAGGTTATTAATTCTTGCCTGTTGTTGTTGCTTACCAAATTGAGAACGTAACTCTGATAAATGATCTTCGCAGAGAGAAATTTGTTTTTGAAGCACACATACGTCATTTTTTAGACTGTCATTTTCAGTTTGAAGTTGACAGTAGGAGGCTTGCAGTTGAGAGAATTCCGAGGACAATGAGATTATTTCACTTATTATTTCTGTGATGATAGTTTCCTTTAGTTCCTCTACAATTTCATGTTTAATCGTTTTAAGCTTAGCGTCGAGAACTCCTTCAAATCGATTGATTAAATTCACGTGATCCGGTGGAACCACGTATATTTCATGCTCTGGTGCTATGGCAATGGGATCGGTGTCGACTGACCGCTGGGGTTTACTTGATTTTTCAATTCGTACCGGTGTGTTACTATTGTCCCCACCTTTACGGAAGATCGCTACATATTTTGGGCATTTCCATTAAATTCTTGCAGAATCCGAGTCTCCGCTAAATCTTACGCACTCAGAATGATATATGCGACTGCACTGACTGCATTTTATACGTTTCATTGTAACGCTGATGTGGGCTTAGCATGCTTCGCACGTTCCAACCATTATGTTATTATATTACTAGTTATAAATTAATTTGATTGTAGTAAAAATGAAATAATGATAGAAAAAGTTCTTCACCCGCAGTGGGAATCGATCTTGGTTCCGATAGATGTTCTGGGTATAGGCAAGTGCTAACACGACTATTCCAACAGTATATTAATAGTTAACGTCAAATTAGTGGTTCAGTTCATGCTTGAAATGCGTGAAATATTCAAACAAAGAGCGTTGAATATTACTTTATGAGTTATTTTCCACTACCCATTTTTAATTTTTTACTACCTATCACACTGAATAATTATTTACCAATTTAACACTATATTTATAACTGTAAATGGAAAAATGTTTATACACTACACTTCAATGCGTCCACATTTTTTGCAAAAAGTACTTTTGTTGCAATTATGTTTGTTTTGCAATTAAATTATAGGGAGCTCACGATACAAGTCTACTCTGTTAACCGTCAGATGACAGATCATGGCATCAGATGACCGATCAAGCTACAAAAATTTGATCATAATATTAAATATAGAGCCGGAAATTGAATGGCACATGTGGACGCTCTTAGCCTAAACCCTACTGAATCAGCAGCCGCCGAAGCCCATGTTTTGGACGTACTTGATGTCGAAACCGATAATTGGCTAAGTACTGCTCAAATGGCTCTTATCGATCAAACATATACTAGAAGATCCAAATAAGAAAAAAGTTGTTAATGTTGATAAGAAATTTAGACTGAAAAACGGCAGAGTCTACCGTGAAACTGATGATGGTCTACGTTGGGATGTCCCGAAAGCGATACGATGGCAAATTTTGAAGAGAAACCATGACGATATCGGTCATTTTGGTTTTGACTTAAAAACTTTATCTAGAATTAAGTCTTCTTATTGGTTTCTAAAGATGCGACGGTTTACCAAAAAGTACGTGAATGCCTGCTTAGAATGTGCCCATCATAAAACACGTGGTTGACCTCAGGAAGGTTTTCTTCATTATGTACCTAAAATTACAAAGCCATTTCATACCATATACGCCGATTACCTCGGACCTTTAGTGCGTAGTAAACGTGGTAACTGTTATGTTTTTGTGATTATAGATAGTTTCACCAAGTTTTTGAGTATCGCGCCAGTCAGGAATACCAAAGCAACGACCACAGTTCGATCAATCAGGGAACATATAAGCTCGCGCTAAGTATGGCGATTCATGTTTTACTAGTAAGATTTTCAAAAACTATATAAGGAGTACTGGAATTAATCATATTCTTAACGCCGTTGCAACTCCACGGGCAAACGGCCAAGTCGAACGATACAATAGAACAATTTTAAATGCATTATCAACTAAAAATCACGGTAAGGATGAGCGAACATGGGACGAATTCATATCTGATATGCAAATTGGTCTAAATACAACAATTAACAAAACGACACAAAAAAGTGCGAGTGAGCTTTTATTTGGGTTTAATATTACTAATCCTTCAGAGTCTATTTTAAATAATATCCTCCAGGATATCAGAGAAGAAACAACTTAGCTTCCATGGATTCACCGTGCGGGTGCCGGGCCCATCGTGTTGTAGGAAGAGGAGCTCCGAGCAGCGCCTGGGACTTGCGACCCAAGTGTAGGTTTAATTTATTAAGTTTAAAGTTATGACTTTTAGGGATATTTGTCTCCCACGGAACTGTAAGTTCTACCAGTACTACGCGTTTTAGGCTTCGAGAGTAAAGAAAAATATCCGGTCTAGATGACGAAACACAAATATCCTCAGGGATTCTATACTGTTTCTCATACGTGTCCATCACAAATGTCCAATCAGGAGCTGGATCTAATATGGAGAAAGGCTTTTGTGTAGATTTTTTATAAGAACCTTCTTTCACAAACTCTATTGAGCGTTTGCTGGTTGTTATGTTTCTCTGCGCTCTTGCAACTGAAAGACTAACGGCTTCACGTATGATTTCTAGTACTTTGTCATGGCGCCGCGAGTATTGACCACTTTCCAAGAGTACCCTACACCCCACCAGCATATGTTTAACTGTCCCCACTGCCTCTTTACAGATGTAGCAAGATTTATCGGTAGCTTTACCCCATCTTACTAAATTACTTTGATCTGGAAGAATCATTTGGAACGCATTTAGGTAGAATTTTAATAGTGCTGGAGACCAGTCGTGAATTAGGGTGCGCCATTTTAAAGCTAAAGGGATACAGAATTCTCCTATAGTTAGCCACTCATTTTGCATTTCTAAGCCCATTGCGTGCACCTTATACTTATCGTTCTCGTCTTGCCGAATAAAAGATTTTATTATGTCTGTGTCTTGGACTTTCCTCTTTGATCCTAACCCTACTTTACTAAATTGTGCTCCTATCATAAATTGCTTATGGAATTTAAGTCTTGACTCGAGCTCTGGGACACTTTTGTCTTTTGGGAGTGAGGTAACAATCTCATCCCGAGATTTTCCCAGAATATGTGTTTTGGCGACTCTTAGATGTTTATAGAGCTCTGATGGTTTCTTTAATCTCAACCCAAAATTATTTTGGTCTCTAAATAAGGTTGAGGTGTCCGCCGAATGCGCTAGCCCAAGCTATAACTTCAGCATCTTTATGACGCTTGCATCTAACTTTGCCAAGAGGGTTTTATTAAAATCATATACGAGGAAAGGCCAATTCAAACGTGATGTTAGAAAATTGTCGTAAATCCAAGCTTTCTTGACATTACTTATAGGTCGATGGTCTACCATTTCAAGATCCATCATAAAGCTGTCGACTAGTACATCTAATGATGGAGTTCGGCCTTTGTAATCTATTTTCTTACCGAGAAATTTAAAAGGTGCCGCCTCGGAAACTACAGCAATGCATTCTCCGCCAATTTTTAGTCCCGGATCGTAGGAGGTATATTTTGTGTCTCGTCTTACCAGACAAAGACAGTAACACTTACTAGGTTTTGTCCTCATTCCTTTTGTCCACGTGCAAAATTCGTCTACTTCATCCAATAGCAGCTGGCATTGCTTTGGATTCCTAGTGAGTATCGCGAGATCGTCCGCAAAAGCAAGAATAGATTCCGTGTACTTGTTATTGAATTTAAACCGATAACCCCATTTTTTCTCATGTTTTGTTAGAATATCTAGTAAAATATTAATAACGATATTAAATATTATTGGGGATAAACAACAACCCTGAAAAAGACCTACATTATAGCCTAAAGGTTTTGAATTGCCGTCTTTTGAGGTTATAACAAATTTTAATTTTGAATAGTATGACGCGATTATGTCGCTTACTGTCGTAGGAAAATTATACCATTTTAAAGCGAACATCAATAGATCGTGTTGTACTGATCCAAACGCGTTTTCTAAATCTATCCAACATACGTCTTTTAAGCTAGCAGTTAACAAACTATTATGCTCCAAGCATCCAGAAATTCCGGGCAGAAACCCTTTCTGGTAATTCGGCTTGAAGTACCTATTGCTAATCATAAAATGGGTCATTTTCGCTTGAAGTACCGAGAAAAAGATTTTAGATAAAGTATTGGTAAGAGCAATCGGTCTAGTATCTTTTGGATCTGTTACCCGGTCTTTTTTGGGAATGAGGATAAAAACTGCTTCTCCAAACGAAGTAGGAATTTGCTTTCTGGACCAGATTTTATCATATAAGTTGTAGAGGTCAGTCGAATCACCTGAAGAAATTGATGACATGAGGGAGAAGACTGGTGAACGTGTCAGATTACAGCAAGAAAAAGATACACAGCTGTTCGACAAGAAAAGGAAATTACCAATGCATTATAAGGAAGGAGATTTGGTAAGAGTTGAAAGAGATATTACTAGTAATAATGGACAGTCAAAGAAACTTGTACCTAAGCTCCAAGGGCCATATAGAATTTTTCACAGTTTACTTGGCCTAATGGACAGATTTGTGTAAAAGACATACCAATTACAAAAAAATAATAGCACTATGAACCTGTTTGTGAGCTATTAAAAGCGACGACCTGTGCTGAACTTTTTATTCTTACAAAAGTATCTGAGAATAGCCTACATGACTATAATTGAAAATGTTACCAAATTGCCAAGTAACTTAATTATTGTTAGCTTAATGTGAAAGTCAAATAAATGTAATTGTTTGTCGTTCTCTCTATGAATCTGTCCATCACTAAAGTTTTTTTTTTTCAAAAATTCATATAGCTATGAAATAAAATAAACAATCAATATCAAAGTCTACAGTTTCCTGAAGAATAGATGATGTTAAATCTCCTGGTCACGTAATTGTAACAAATATGCAAAAATTGTATATTTTAAGAACAAAATTTATGAACTTTTATTACTTCATTAATATAGAACTTAGAAATTTGACCAAAAGAGAGAATAACGATATAAATTTGCATTTCATAATATATTAGTAAATAAGCCAGTATTAATCGAACGGTAAATTGTTTTAAGATAATTTTTCTTTGAACACTAAAAAGGTTTTGTACCTTACACACAAACTTTTTCGAAAAAATATGATATGTTATGATATTTTTATGTCACCTAGGCTTGATTTATTTTTCTTGTTTATTTTAACACTTCAAATGTTTCCTTGAAAGAAATGTTGTGAGGGCTAATAATTATAAATAATTTATTAAAAATTGATAATTTTAGATAAATTAACCTTATTTAGATAGGTTAGAATAGATTGATTGAAACAATAAAATACAATACATGAAAATATATATAGTAAATCATCATCTCAACATTAGTCCTTCCACCAGTCTACGTAGGCCTTTCCTAAGGATGGCCATGGCGCATGTACCGACCAGATCATTGTTTCGCCTGATAAGGCCTGGACAGGCCTTATCTTAGGTCAATTACCTTAAAAGATAGTGTCGTTCATATCGTTCTTTATACGAACTAAAATAGGTATTGCATGTATATATGGGCGCATATCAATATACATTTTAGATTTTGTTGTCAGAAAGTAATTAGTATTGAAATTAATGTTTTTAAATTATTCAAATCAGTAAAACCTATTTGTAATGTTAAGTTCTTTATGACATTAATTTTGAATATTGTACAGAAATGTCAGCTGTTAAATAAGTAAAGGAATTATGTATTGTAGCTCTCTTCTGTATTCACTATTGTACGAGAATAAACCACCACTCTGTTATTTAATTATGAAAAATGAACTCTGAACAACGAAACCCTGGCCATGCGCCGACATATATATTTAACATAGAGTGATAAAAGCATATAAAACAACAATTAAACACTAATTACTCTTGATGTTTGGTAAAATAATTCTTTGTTTTAGCTACTCGTCGTTGCTGAATTATTAAATCACATCAGGCGAAAACAAAATTGGTGAGGATTTATTCACAAAATTCGTACGAACTAATTAATAATCCTTTTCCGAGTTCTACCCATTTTCTACGATACCAGCTTCAAAAGTTGACTAATTAACGGCCAGCTTAGTGAAAATTGTTCACTATACACTGATAATTTTATACACTATACACTAATAACTTTAACCAATCGGCGTTAGAGAAACTATCGTAAAGCGAATATTGGTTACGTAGCTAATACGTGATTATTACTGTCGATACATCAAATCGTGCATGAATTTCAAATTAGTTATGCGAGTTCTTCTTATTTGAATTTCATTGAGGTAATAATCTATTTTTTTTTCTCATTGTGTTATTCGAGGGAATAATCTATGTTTAATAACACAGAGTTCGCAATCGAAATAATATTTTGTTATGGAAAAGACCTTTTAGTATGTATGAATACATATTTATACCTTGATCTACTTTATTCTTAGAAAAAGTTATAAATAAAATACTTTGTATCTCTTTTATTTTACTTAGGCCGGTATTTACTTAAAAGTATAACAATAATACACACAATATACTTTCAGAGCAAGATTGAAATCTAAATTGTAATTACGTTTGTTATTTGTACATTTATAATTCGAAAGCTTATCAGAGTAATTTATGGCGATAGTTTAACTTAATTTCGTTGTAATTACAAACAGACCATAATATAAATCAACAAATATTGAAAACTTTTCACGTTGCAAAGACAAAATTCAGTTTTAACGAAGCGCTTGTGAACTTAGTTACTAGAATACGAAATCATGAGCCCAATTAGTGAGTTACATAGACTTCCGGCTACATTTTGCTTATTATTTCTCTACTTTCACTCCGGGATGAACAATTGTGTGCAAATTAGCAGTGACAACCCGCGACTGGGGACCGCAACGCCGTTTGTGACATACGACCACGTTGGATCAAAAGCAATTACGGGACTACAAATAACTATATAAATAATAAATATTGTGTGTTTAAAAATATTATTTAAAATTGTTCTTAATTAATATTTAATAAACATATATTAAAATGTATATATTTAGAAAATAATACTGGTGCTTCAATTTACACGATATTTCGACTATCTTTATGCATTGTTTTACCACATTCAAGATTATGAATAAACTATATCACGCATAAAATAATTATTATAATGTTTAATTGTCAAAGCAAGTGCTTAAGTTGAATATTTTACTGATTTTCTTACAATTTATTTAATAATTTCACATAAAACTAGGAAAAATGTGTACCTAACTACTTACTATTTGAACATTTTGTTTTATACCGGTTAAATATTTCGATTTAAAGATTAATATACATATTTACGTTACATATACTTTGTAATGAATAATAACTTGTATAATTAAAAGAGGAGAAGGTCAGAGGAGGTATGATATACCTTTGCTTTCAGATAGGCTTCGATAGTCCCAAAATAAACGGAGCGGAAACACGGAGGGGCCGTTAGGGTATAAATTAAGTCGGTAAAACGCTTATAAATTTCAGATAAATTAAAAACAAAATGCAATAGACTGTTTGTAGTGTAACTATAATATATATAAGTTACAGGTGTACGTATTATACAGGTATAGATATAAACAATTTTATACTATACGCCTTAGTTCTGAGTAAATAAGTAATTTTTCTTCAAATGATATAGATATTGTTTTATGTATTGTTTTTTGAAGTTATAATATTTTTTATATTAATTATAAATTCTGTCATTAATTTATAAGACAAAAATAAGTATTCTATAAATACGTAGGTACTTACATATTAATATTTTTCTTTAGTTTCAAGCTTTAACCAACTTACTTCAGGTCAGAAGGAGAGTTTTCGCTAAAGTCATGGCAATTTGATCTCTGTATTACTTCTAATTTAAGACATTTTGTGTTTAGTGAGTTTGTTTCTCGAAATCTCTTTCTAAGTGTAATAGAATCTACAGCCTTCACAGATACAGTTAGAAGCTGTCGTTATTAAAAAAATATTCAGCTTAAAATAAAATATTTTAGAGAACTGTATGTAATATAGAATATTAATCGAGCTCGCAAATAGTTGAGACCTTCGTAATGAAGTTCTATTCTATTACTGCTTCTGGTTTTATCATAATCTCCCTTATTAATAGCTTCTTAGTAAGTATTTTTACTGTTAAAATAATAAGCATTGAAATTCGTTATTGCTTTGTTTTAAATCTCTTTTAACTACGGTGAATAAGCTTGACTAACAAAAAATCATATAATAATATATACTATATTTTTCAATATAAGTTTATCCTTTGTATGTATATTGAAAGATAATACTATTATTACATTATATCCCCTTTGAACTATTTTATTCAATCACCCTCTAGCCTTATAGCTTTGTAACAATCGGTCCTAAAATAACATAAATCAAATTGATAACAGCTTATGAATACTGATCGAAATAAATTTCGTATCTTTCGTGGAATGAAAATATTATGCAAATCAAATTACAATATTTAATGAAACAGTAACATTTTTTGAGTCGTACTAAAGGGCTTGGTTACAAAATACTCAAAATAATCAATATGAATATTCTTTTGAAATTTAAAATTTCATTTTCACAACGAAAATCTAAAGGGACGATGTGAAACTTCACTACTACTTTCGTAATTGCTTCAAAAGTTAAGAAATGAAAGACCCTGGGGCTTGCAAGTTGAAATAACGGAACCGACATTGAAGGAGGCAACATTTTGTATCATATTATACAAGTAAAGCATTTGTTACTTAATTTTAATATTATTTACAGTATTTTGAATTGTAATTGGGTTTTGTTAAATTTATATGTTTATCTTATTTCATATTAAGTACATATTTGTATTAAGTATTAAATTTAATTCTTCTTCTTTATTTGATATGTTATAAAATTTCCAATTTATTACATTTTTTTAGAGTACAATAATTAAATAATGATTCTTTTATTTTGATTAGATAAAGTAATTATTCTGGTTACTGATTTTAATTCATATCTTAAAAAATTTGCTTCAAATTATTAAAATATTTATTTATATCTATTTTAATAAACTGAAGTGCAATCAAAGCAAATTTCTTTCTGAAGTTCTATTAGAATTATCCTTCAGAGGTTCAAGAAAATTAATTATAGATTTTTGCAATCACTCGCTATTCTTTCTTTTTTCCTCAAATTAAGGAATTCACCAATCATCGAAAATATGAGTGGAATTTAAATGTCCTCAAAAAAAAGGGCGCTAGTAAATGATCTTCGACATAAACTCCTTTATATCTATATTTATAAAATACGTAATAAATTAAAAAATATGTAAATTGAAGCTTCTTATTATACAAGCACAAACGAAAATAGCTCCTCTGAACTTTAATAAAAAAAACTGTATTTCGGTACGTAATGCTTAAACTTAAATAATATCCAATATAAGAGTTAAAACATTGTTGAATCATTTACTTATTTTATTAATTTAAATAAATTAAAGAACACTTTTTCTTTTTAACGCGAGATCTGACCGTATATAAACGAAAATTTGTATGAGTAATTCTTAATAATACCTAATGCAAATCAGTTTATCCAAGTTAATTTCAATTGTAAAGGAATATAAATGAATTATTCGGACACTAAACTAGACAGTGTAAGTGAGACCTTAGTTTAAATTATTTCTTCATTAGTGCTGTTCTAGCTGTACCCGACGAATTATCGCAGGAGCATTTCATTTGCTCATTATTATTAGGCGGCACTTCCATTAGCTTTAATTCTACAATATCAAGTAACGATTTCACCTCACAGTTTAAACAGTAGCAAATTCACAATTAATTACGGGGCGCGGATGGCGCAACGGTACTTATTGGAATGAATTACGTTCTAAGAAGGAGCTTTTAAGCAGTATAAATAATATCTGATAAGTAATATTTCACGTTACTTTCGTTTATTATAACGAAACTTTAATAAAGAGCTTATGTAAGAACATAAGCTCTTTATTAAAGTTTCGCTAATTAAGTTAAAAAAAGATAAAAACTATATAGTTAATAATTTCATTGTCTGACTTTACACTGTACTCAATTCGATATCATAAATATCGATTCGATATGTTTAGTTGGAAAAGTATAAAATGAAAAAGATTTGTAGAGTATTGATAATATCCTTACATAAGAATATTTTATTATATACATTATTTATATAATTGTCAATGAAGCTTTAATTTTTATCTTACCTAGATTGTATGCTTATTAAGTTAAAAGATTCTTATAATACAAATAAAAATAAAAATAAGAGTTCTGGTCGCTACTAAATAAAAAATGGAGGACAGAGAAATATAGAATGTAGCGTGGACCAATAGCAAGAAAAATCAATTTTTTTTTTGAAAAAAACATCCTGCTAAACCAATATTATAAATCAGATAATGCCTATATTGTACTCTGTTAAATAACTAAGAAGCTTTTTTAAAGCTTTCAATATAAATACTATAGGTCTTTTTATACGTAAAGCAATTGCCTAATTTTGGAGGACAGAGTGTCTTAAAACTTTGTGTCCCGAGAAATATAGAATTTAGCGTGGACCAATAGCAAGAAAAATCATTTTTTTTATATATATATAGGTATAAATATAAAGCATAATTATTATTAATATCATTAACATTTTATGAATAGTGGTATGTATGGATTTTAAAAGATTTATTTAGCTCCATATCTATATTATATAATGCATTCACATTGATTCAGTTCCCTTTGTCTCGCACTCAGTATTCCAGAGTATTTTACAGCATATTGACGCGATTGTACATATATTGACAATGAACAATTGTATTAAAAGACAGATTCAAAAGTATTAATTTGATTATTTTTAAAAAGAATAGTGTTTATTTTTAGTTAGAATATTAAAACTAAACATATTTTTCATAGTCCAATTCACAAAAAAAATCATAAGAGTATTCCAATTTTTATTAACAAATAAAAATATAAAAATTTAAAAAAAATACTTCTTGTAATGTTTAAATTAATAAATACTTGGTAAATAGTAAATCTTTTCCTGGAGAAGGCAGATTGGGAACGCGTGGGTGAGTCCCCCTGAGGACGCTGCGCCAGACAACTTTTTGCGTCAGCATTTAATGAGCTCTGGGCCTCAGTGTTTTGAGCAGTCAGGAAGTATAAATTAAACTTAGCATGTGAATTATTGCTATTTGATATTTCCTATTTGCGAATATCGCAAATAAGTAAGTTTCAAGCTTATATCAGAACTAGTAAATGCCCACAATTTCGCTAGCGTGAACTTTTTTATAAATGAGTGAGTGACGAAACACTCCCAGAAACTTGGATTGATTATCATTATCATTAGGTATATTTTTGATATTTTTTATATTATACATTATTTTTTATTTTTACGAAGCTAAATATTGGATTGTACTTATTATACCTTTTCGTAGTTAAATAAAGGCAACTAAACCACATAAAAAAAGTAAATAAAAAATGTCTATTTTGATAAACAACTTTAATTCAGCTACATATTACAGGTTTTTTATGAGATATTCCAGTTTTTACATTTTCGAGTTTCCATGAATGCGCATCACGCTTAATAATAACTTATAGCATATACTAATGCTAACTTTCGTATTTGTTATATTTTTACAACAGGTATAATTTAGCCTTATTTAGTTTTGTTATAATTTAGCTGTTTTATAAATCATTGTATGTGACGATGGAAAATGTTTATTTCATTTAATCATTTTCATTACGACAGCATTTTATTATTTCTCATAGTTACTGGTCTAGTCTAGTTCTGTATCATGAGTTCTGTATCTTGCCCAGACGATCAGTCTTCATCTGTATTACGTCCAGTAGACCTAAAGATGTACTTGTATCAATAGAGGAGCTTTCACACGAGTTAGAGTTTCACTTTATACAGTCTACGACGTATGTCTGAGTTGGCAGTACAATTTAAATAATAATCTTCAATAACACTATTATTGGCTTACTAACCGTATTGGGTTTCATGTAAACCTGGCTTTGTCAGTTCGAAGTTTTCATATCATTTCTTTTCTATTTTCTTTCAAAATCATTAAGTTCTGTCAATTTGAAGTCACACGTTTTTGTTAATACACTCGAAAAAATGTAGAACCTGGAAAATCTCATGAAAACCCATAATATGTACCTGATCTAAAAGTGGACATTTTTCATTTATATTTTTTTATTATAATAATAAATATGTATTCTATCCTAAAAGCGTGAAAATCTTATCTATAATTAATCTAAAATACCTTTGTTCAAGCTTTTTGTTAATTGATACCATAATATTTATCTTATGGTCTTCAAAGGGCCCTTAACCAGCGTGCTATGCTAATTGTGTTTACAGACGCTAAAGTAATCCTCTACACGGGGAAGGCAAATAAATTAAAAACATTGCAGCAATAACCGACTATAATTACCATACTGAAATCAGACGGACTCATAAATATTTATTTCGTTTGATTGCGTTGCTACAGTTACTAAAAAGGACAGGCAAATTTTTTTTCGTAGTGTCATAGAAATATCAAATTACAAATGTATTTCTAGACAATTTATCGTAAGTTAATATTTATTTGTGACACAAAATTTTTTCTACTCCCTCGGGGAGCTAATGCTTTCTACAAATTATTATAGCTAGTGTAAAATAATTTAATAGATCGATTAAGGGAACTTTTAGACTTAACATAAAGAAAACTATACATATTTTTTAAAAAGAATACGTTCTTACTTTCTTACAAGTCACGCAATATGTCTCCCAACATGAGCAAAGCATATCACAAAGGTATATTGTGAAGACGTTTAAACTTTGGAGGTGCGAGTGCAATCTGCTATAAAACAGCGGTGTGTAAAGATTAGCACTCACGCAAATGAACCAGCAACACAATAAAATGTGACTTCAAATTGACAGAGCTTAATGCTTTTGAAAGGAGAAATATGGCATTAGAAATTTGAAATTTGATGTGGGAAAAAGATAAATTGAAGCTCCAATTCACGTGAAAGACATTAACATTTTTTATTTTATAAAAAAATATATTTTTACAGATTACTGAGTTGAATTTTTTGAAAAAAAAAATTATAAGCTTATAAAAGTACTTATTAACAAAACTAGCACATAGGCTATAAGTAAAATATATCATAAGATAACAATTTCGAATTTTTAGGCTAAAAAAAATTAGACAATATTAAGAATCAAAGAAATAACAAATGAATCTCCAATCGAACCTATCAAAAGAGACACTTTACTTTCGTATATAGTCAAAAAGGTTACACTGTAAAATAAGTCCTGCAATTAAAATATTCAGAATAAGAACAGAAATTATGCATGAAGTAAGCGCAGTGGCCGCTCGGTTTTGCTCAACGATTAATATTAATGAACTTGTGACACGCCGTTCTACCAAGCAGTGTCAAGCTTCTATGTTTCTTTTCAATGTAAATTGCAACTCCGTCTGTGTACTTGTTGCTTGCTGTACAAACAGACTGATTTATTTAAAAGAAAAATTCACCCATAAACTAAACATTTGTCAGTGCACGAAATACAGTAATCTATGACTACGTTGAATTCGTTGAAAATATAAAAAAAAAATACTATTAATAAAATATTTTATAGTGTCGAGATCCGCTATAATGTACATATTAATGGTGTTAGTTTACCATAACACAATATCGTCGTGGGATATAAACAAAATTTCAGTGCCTCTGCCACAAACCACCCCATCTTCATCTTGGTAACTTGAAATGTTTTCTATTTAACTTTTTAACTTTAAAAATTCAATTGACTTTAAAGCCAGCTATTTTTTTTTGTGTCAGAGGGAACTGCAGGAACTATTGGAACCTAATAAGTTGTTAAGACACTCCGTTGCTTAGTCCCTGCTTTCTCCGTCCTCGCTTTCCGCCTTACTCGAGGCATTGCGTGTTGAGTGGCGGAACTCAACGGCGCGCGTTGCCTAGTTTCCAGAGCGAAGAAAATGGAAATAGAAAAATCAATCTTTTTCGAGTGGGAATCGAACCCTCAAACCGTCGCGTTTACAGGCAGATACTTACGCCTCTGCGCCACGACGGTCCTCTTAATTTAAATCTTTATATTATATTTACTGCTTCGGTTATCGATCGTTTATATACAGTACAGTGGTAGACAGTAGCCACTGCATTAAAACGTTGGCTACCTGCCTATTTTAGGTTGCAGGTGGATTAACTCTCCTTAGCTAAGGCAGGTAATTTAGACAAAGATTCAATTACGACTATTTATTTGGCAAGCACACAGACATCCCAATACTGGTTCAGTAAATTTGTCTTTAGTTAAAAAAATATGGTGAGAAAGTAGGAGGAGAGTTTCGACAATATATTTTATATAAATATTAGTATTTGAATACGGAACATAGTTTGAATAGTAAAACGAAACTAATTAAATAAAATATTTGAATTATTTATTATCAGTTCTATTTGTTAGCTACATTAATTTTTTTACTAATACTTCAAGACATTTTACTTGTATTAGACAAATTAAAGGAGGAAGTATAAGATAAAGTACATAGTGCTAGGGTGAGCGTATGCCATGCAATATAAATGTCTTCAAAGAAAATTAAGAAGGAAATACGCGGATATGTAGTCTATGAGCCTTTTTCTAACTTCCTTCATGCGTTCTCCCAGCTGCGTATTTAAGATACCACCGCAAAAAATATCATAAAACGTGAACTCGAGTCTAGTGTTAATGTTCCTTATCGTTGAGGAAATCTCGAAAGTCGTACTATTATAAGACGTCTTTAATATATTAGCTCGAAACGTTATTTCGTGTAAATAGCGACATAACTATAGTTACATTAGGAACAGTCGAAACGAGCTACTAAAGCGAATCATTAAGAATAAAATAGAAAGAAATATAAACTATTTACCAATTTTTCTTTTAACGATTAATATGATGATTTGGTTAATATGAGGTTTTATTTTAGAATAATTATTTAAGATCAACTTCCTATAATTTTCC
The DNA here is from genome assembly GCA_037178615.1 of Dione vanillae. Taxonomy (NCBI): domain Eukaryota; kingdom Metazoa; phylum Arthropoda; class Insecta; order Lepidoptera; family Nymphalidae; genus Dione; species Dione vanillae. The sequence goes on from JAZFAU010000953.1 coordinate 23,087, forward strand.
ACTAACGCTTGACCAAAAGGGCTTTCTCAATGATATTAGCCAGTAAGAAAATTTGAAAAAAAAATGCTTATGACCGGAAACGTTGACGAGCACCATCTCGGTAAACCTAACTTAGGAGCTTCACATCACGGAGATGAAGATGCTGAGGTTGATGTGTGGCGTAACGCAAGCTGACTGCATTCGCAACATTCGTTCGAGGTAGTCTGGTTTCATGATTTAGCGGATAATCTCCAAGAGCGTCAACCTGTAACTCGCACGTAACTAGTAATGTAATACAATACTTTGATATGTCTGTTTATGGAGTGAGACCACTCAGATGCTGCGATGCAGACATGAGCGTCAATATTCTAACTACTAAAGACCCTCAAGACCGTGCAAAATGGAGTCGATAAGATCAAGATAATGCTAGGTAAAAGAAAGGAGATATATTTTTGATAAGCAAAGTTTGCTCTGATATAAGATTTTTTAGACATTTTCATTATTATTTCAAGTTGTTATTATGCCTAACATATGTATATCATATTAGTGTTATATATTTTAAATATTAATTTTTACACAACAATTAAATATGGATTTCCCAGGGCCAGGAAAGCTACGAATGGTAATGATGATTATTTATTAAGATTCAAGCTTTTTTCTGTTTTAATAGGGTATGCAAAGATAATCTTATTAAGATTATCTTTGCATACCCTATTAACACTCTAATTTTCGTTTTCACCCCTTCTCAAGACATTGTATATTTAGCGCCGAAACCCAGCGACATTTTTTGTCCACCTACTCGGGTGGGGAAAAAATTACACAATGATCGTAGTGGGTCTTTTTATTTCTATTTTGGACTTTTAAGCTAGTTTTTAAATCTTATTTCTGTGCCACGACTTCCATATTCTACGAGACATTGACAAATTAAATTGTACTCAACTGGCACGCCTAAAGCCATTAAATAAAAAAAAACTATCTATAAATATTATATCCTAATGGATTTAAAATAAGTACACCTTGTAAAATATTGAAGCTTTTATTTACAAAATTATCAACATATAATATCACTTTGGGAATTTGCAGTTTCACTTGCATAACACCATGAATATACATAACTAGTGTAAAATCAATAATGGTTACATACAATTCCATGATAAATTGTTTATACAGTAAGACTTAAGTCTATATGTTTTATAAATGAACGTATAACTATTATTTTAAATTACTCACTGGAAGTACTGATGAAATATATAAAATGCTAAAAATATAGGCAAAATAAATTTAATGTTTGGAACGACAACTATATTTTGAGAATCAGTTATCAAAAAAAAAATATTGTTATTAAAAAACAAGTTATTAATATTAGTATTTATTTCTAATTATATTATTGAAGAACTGGAAAGTTGAATTTTGTTTATTGATCGTCGATTGTCAGTCAAAAATTACAGTTTAGTTGAAATTAATTTAGTTATATTAAGCAGTTTATGTAGCTAGATTGATTTAGGATTTCAATAAGACAACTTTGTGAAAAGTTTTCATGTAAAACTTAGAATACTCGTTTAAACATGCAAGATTTTGAAAAAAAACATTACTAATTTTGTGAATTGTTATTTTTTATTTAAATAAATAAAATTAAATTTATTATATGTATATATACATCACAAACTAAATAGTGATACTTCAGACGACGATTATAAATATAATCGTTGCAAATTAACTTATTATTATTTCCACAGGCAATTTTATTTTACTCAAAATATAGTTACCGTACATTTTTTATTAATGTACGAAATAAAGTACGAAGCAAACATAATAAAATAATAATTTGGCATTCATCTATTACTAAAAAGCGTAATTTATTGTCACAGGTGTGAGAAGAGAATGACAAAAAATAGAATTATCAGAGACTAAGTAATTAAACGTTTATCATTCATTAATGACAATAACTTTAATGCATATTTATTTACAACAATTTTATTTTACAATTTTAACACGAAATAACAATCAATGCGACCATTACCTAAGTAAACTTGAAATAGATATGTTTCACACTTAATGTAAAATTAATAGAAATATATTGGTTCTCATAGTGTTATTACAGTTTATAATAGGATTGGCATATATAAGTAAAGCAGAATATGTGTATATATGCTAAATTAAGAGCTAGTTTTACGAAAATGTCATATATTATAAGTTTTAAAAGAAAATATTATGATAGAGGCACATATATATGTATATATTTATGACACAATAATATCACAAAATTTAAATAATGTTTACAAAAACACAAGTTACGTATTGAATTTAAAACAGTTAAAACAATTCATACCACTAGCCTTTTTGCAGAAAAAAATGTTTGATTATAGCTAGAATTAAAATATACATAGAAAAATAATGTATGGAAGACAAAAATAAACATATTGAAGAATCCCCGTAGTCTAAATAAGTATTAATTGATCAAAGTCCTATAATTTTCCGCATAAAAAATGTTTCTTTTAAATTATTTACAACTCTAAATACATTCTATCGCGTTGTTTAAAGACCCCTGATAGAGTATGAATTAGTACCATAAGATATAAGTAAAGATAAATGTATGCATCGAATAAAATAGAAATCCCGCTGTGCATTGTCGTTTAGAACAGACTGTATTGAATAAAACAATATTATATCTAATTATTCGTTCTTTTGATATCAATTTCTTAACACTTACATACTAAATACACGTAGACAGATTTAAATTCTTGAGTAAATTTAATACTCAAGCATATAGTAAAAGTTTACGTGGAAATATTTTCTTTGGCCTTTTTGTTATTTCATTCACAAAACTGTTATATGTGCAGTTAAAATTGCTTCGCGCGAATTCGATTTTGGTATAGTTAATATACAATAAATAATATAGTTATTTAGAAAATTTAAGTAATTTAGATTCTGGTATAAATTTTAGTAAATTTTCATTTCATTTTGTTTCAAATTGTTGTATTTTATACGTTCAATAATTAAATATAATTCCAATTTATATCCCATTTATAAAATATAACTGAATACTTTATTTTGTATTAATTCTGAAAACTGTTAAATATATTTTATAAAACATTATAAAGCGTTCTCTCTATAATGACAAACACCTTAATTCAACTAGACTCAAATTAATATTTACTTTTCAGTATATGATAATCATTACAGTGAAGCAATAACACAGTTTAAATATAAGACAATTTTTAATAAGATACATAACTATAAAAATGTTTAATACAGATTTGTGTTTAATATGAATATATTCGTAGGTACTAAATCTACATTTTGGCAATTGACATCCTATGAATTGTGAGTGAATTTTTTATTACTTTTTTCGTTGACTGTTCATTAGTGTCCGAACTCTCTTCAGGTTTGTGATAGTGATTTCGTCATTAGGTTTCAATTGCAGTGCACGTCGATACGAAGTAGCCGCTGCCATATATTTCCCATTTAAATGTAAAATTGCGCCAAGATTAGAATGGAATTCTGCATCCTACAATAACAAGTCACGTTAAAACGATTATTATTTTTTAAAAAGATGGCAAACGAGAATGGCCACCTCATGTTAAGTGGACCCTCTCTACTAAAGGCATGAAACAAATTGAGAGGCTATGGCTGCGTTGCTAACCTTAGATTATATTCTGAAATGTATAGATACATAAATAAAACCTGGTGACCACACCAGGTCACAATCCTAAACATTATTAAAATAATATTAAAATAATAATTTTAGTATAATTATTATTTTGGTGATTTTATTTTTTGCATACTTCAATATACAATGGAGAATGTAGAAATATGATATATAAACCTGTGTCTTCACTGTCGTACAAAATCAGAACTGGTCCCTAGCTTTGCAGAACAAGAATACACTTCTACGCTAGTGTCAATAGGTAGTAGTTCCTTTCTTAGAATTCAAATTTGTCTCGATCAATATTGCCTTATCTGTATTTAGGTTTTTTATAACAGATATATACAAGATGTACAACGTACAACAAACTCATAGATATTTTGTTTTTTACAAAATATGCTGTAATCAAATCAAGTCTGTTTTTTTAATTGGACAATCAGTAAAGTAATAGCATAGGTAGAAATTTTTAATTAAACAAATTTAACTTAAAGAAAGTTATTCTATTGCAGTAACATTATAATTGTGTTTAAGTGATAACAACACGACATTTATTTGCCGACAGAACCCTTGGGACTAATAAATAGATTTAATATCTGTATTAACTCTGTTTATTGTACAAAATTAAAATAAAAGTAGTATAACGTAACCTAGATATTAGATTTCCTCACATGCTACAAACAGTAAATGTCTAGGATTTTGAGTAGACTGGATTACCCTTTTAATATTATATTAACTACAAATATAGACTTTATTTATTGATTTTTTAGCTCACACGATAAGATTTCAAGCTCATTATAATACTAAAAGTCAGTGTTTAAGAGTGTTCAATAAAAAATACATTACATTCGTTTTTACTTACAAATATTAAGTATATAGTACAGTTAATGTTAATATACTACTTACATCAGGACTAAGTTCAACAGCTCGAGCGTACCAGCGCTCAGCCGCGCGACAACGCCGCGCGTCTCTCAAAGCACGCGCGGCTGAAGCGGCACGCGCACTGTCGGTGGGAGAAAGCTCAGCCGCCACTACCAACTGTTCGGCAGATTCTCGCAGACGTCGTTGTGATCTCAGAAACATGCCTGACGATATATAACCTATTTATTGCTAGACTACTTTTAGATAATAATATTATATTTATAATTTATAAATTTATGTATTTTTTGTTATCACTAAGACAAAACATAATTATTTGACTAATTTATAAATTTTATTAGATTTCTCATAAGCATAAGCTATAATATTTTACTTTCGTTACATTATAAAACCTTTAACAACTTTTGTAGCAGTATAATGTAATCCTGTTTTCCTTTCCACTTCTTATACTCTTTATTGTAGCTCATTTAAACTAATTATTAAAGCTTAAAAGTAAAGACTCTTACCAAACTGGTCTCGTACTAATGGATCATCAGGTGCTAAAGTAATTGCTTTTTTGAACCATGACTCTGCCTCTACACATCTGCTTGACTGTACGAATAAAAATTAATTCATAAAAAATATTTCATAATTTCGAATCCATTAAAAATTATTATAGAAGATATATAAAATTAATACTCACATTTCTAGCTAGTATCTGTGCTAGTGTGACATGTGTCCCTACATTAGTTGGAGATAAAGCCAATGCAGATAAAATGCTACGTTCAGCTTGTGGCCACTGCTGTAGCTGCATATATATTTCGCTCGCCATCGACAGCACGTTCTAAATAAAAAATAAAAAAACAATTTTATAACTCCAGAGCCAGTGTTAAACGAAAATCTTTAATTAAACTGTAGCAGATTGTTTAAAGAACGTTAAGTTTTATGGCAAACTTTCTTTGAACAAAGTGAGTGGAAAATTTTCTGGCTCCGAGCCAGATCAGAATATCATTGGTACGTACGTGTCGCGTCCACCCTACAATTGGTACATTTGTGTCGGGTAGTATTTGCAGAGCGTCCTTATAAGCTGATAGAGCTTTGTGCCAATGTCCTCTCTGGGAATGTAGAGATGCCAGCTGCACTAAAGCAGACACACGGGCTGCGTCGTGCTCGCGTCTGTCCCGTACACGGACGCCGTCTGCCCGAGCGCCCGCACGCAACGCACTCGCCGCTTCAGCTAACCGCCCATCCGCCATCAACGACGTCCCGAGGTTAACATAAGCCACTGTAAATTACACTATTAATAGTATAAATTCATTTATAAAAACTAAAAATTGTAACGAATTAAGATATAATAACCAAGATTAATTTATTTATACAAAAGAGATCATCAAAATGTACTTACAAGCCATAGAAGGTCGAAAATAAATGGCCCTCTCGAAACTTTTGATGGCTTCTCTGTAACGCCTTTGGTTTTGATGTAAAATTCCCCTGAAACAAAGAGTCTTGTAAATTAAACATGTTCTACGTACATGGATTGCTAATAGAATTCAGCGAAGCTAATATATAATCGATTAAAATGAAAATTTTAATACCTATTGAAATTGAAACTTATAAATATCCTTTGGTTATCTGTTCTTTTATTTTTTCTGTTAAGGTATTTTCTTTGATTATATTTCTAATAAAGATAAATTAAAATATATTTCTATATATAACATATTACACACACATCGTTAGATACAAAGCAATAAAACAAGAGAGTCCATGAAAGAAGTGACATTAATTACTCTATCGCAACGTGGCTAAAGTTGGGCACAAAGCTCTCGATAATACGCTTAAGTGGAAACATTATAATAGTTGCGTAGTTCCACCCTTCCCATCATATTGCTTATAAATATCTTTTGATCCGCAATTCTGGTGGTAATTTAATAGTGAACAATTTCCTTTTGGCAAATATCCGGCGTATAAATTAATTACTACACTTATGGAATTTATACTGAATTTATTATTAGGATATGTTACGAGTATGTATGTTGTTAATGAGTATGTATATACCGAGACGTGAAGTAATAAGTCTATAATAGTCACATATACCAATGCGGGTCGAATGGAAATATTACTTATAGTTCTTAAATTTTTTTGTTGTATGTTATTATTTTATGTTATTGAATAATATTATTTTGTTATTGCTTTTTGATGTTTTAAACAAAAATATGAGAAAACAACGTCATAAATTTTAAACGCGTGTATTGTGTACAACACAATAACATTGGACTGCGATCGCTTGACGAATATCATTTATAAATTTACCATTTAAGTGAAATGATGTTTATTTTGATGTTTATTTTATACAACTTGTTAGTCGATTATATAAATAAAAGAATAATTTAACTATAATAAGTTACAAAAAACAACAACATATACAAAGTATGATATATTTATAAAATAAGCTTTGTACTAACCTATGTATGACTAAATTTCACATCGCATTTATCGCATTCACATTCGCATATACTAAGCATATATATATATATATATATATATATATATATATATATATATATATATATATATATATATATATTATATATATATATATATATATATTATATATAATATATATATATGTATATATGTATATATATATATATATATATATATATATATATATATATATATATATATATATAATATTATATATATATATATATATATATATATATATATATATATATATATATATATATATATATATATATATATATATATATATATATATATATATATATATATATATATATATATATATATATATATATATATATATATTTATATATATATATATATATATATATATATATATATATATATATATATATATATATATATATATATATATATATATATATATATATATATTTATATATATATATATATATATATATAATATATATATATATATATATATATATATATATATATATATATATATATATATATATATATATATATATATATACAGTTAGGTGCAGAACTGAATCAATACGTCGTCATTATTAGATTATATGAATTATATCAATATTTATTAAAATGTTAAAAGAATTTTATATTATAATTTAAAACTATATCCCTCTACTTAATAGCCCATATAGATATTGTAACGTAAATACCTTTCACAACGTTGGAATATTTGAAAATGATAGACTCACTTTCTATATCCAATTGTACGCTCAAGTAATAAATTTGTTAAGACTTGTTAGAATTTGTGAGGAAATGTGAAATTCGCCTTGTTTATTGTTCAGTATCATTCTACATCGCATAAGAGTCGCATCCACTTGTTTTGAAAATAATAATAAACACTATTTCTTATCATGAGAGCAACTTCAAAGTCCGTTGTAGAATCTGCTACAGAGTTGCTTCAAAGCGGGAAATCGACAAGAGTTATTGCTCAAAAGTTAAATGTAAGTCAATCTACAGTACAGAGAATAAGAGCAAAGTGTAAATTTCCTATGCCAAAAAATATTGGTGGTCGTACCAAAAAGTTATCTGATAGAGAGGTAAGAAAAGTTATTTACTACTTAAGATCTAATAAAGCGTCTTCAGCATCAGAGACGGCGGCACTTTTAAGGGAAGACACCGGCAAGTCAGTGAGTAAGTGGACTGTTCGTCGGTCATTACACAAAATGAATATGCGATGATATAGAGAAGAAAAAGAAACCGCTCCTCACGAAGAAAAACATTAAAGCAAGAAATTGTTTCGTAAAACAGTACATTAAGTGGACTGAATGTGATTGGATGAAGGTCATTTGGTCCGGTGAGACCAAAATTAATAGATACAGCACAGACGGGCGGCAATGGTCATGGAAGAAAGAGGATGAACCATTACAATCAAAGGATTTCATTTAACCGGTGAAACACGGTGGTGGTAATATCAAGCTGTGGGGATGCCTGACAGCTTATGATATGAGACCAAATTACAAAATCGATGGAAATATGGATGGTAAAATGATCTCAACATTCTTAAGACACATCTGATAACAACTGTAGAAAATATGCCGTATCCTGTTAATGAAGCTGTATTCCAACAGGATAACGACCCAAAGTATACATCGAAAATAGTAAAAGATTGGCTTAATAAGCAAAATTTTCAAGTCTTCCCATGGCCATCACAGAGTCCTGACATTAATCCCATAGAAAATTTATGGACATACTTGAAAAACGTGCTTTTAAACGAATATAAAGTACCACCATCGAACTTAAACATTCTGTGGGAGCGAGTACAAGAGCAGTGGCACAAATTCCATCAAATTATTGTGAAAAACTAGTAAAAAGTCTAGAAAGTAGAGTACAAGCAGTTAAAAAGCAAAAGGTTATTGGACCAAATATTAAAAATATGTTTTTATTATATTTTGCGACTGGTGCAAAAGTGAACCAATTGTTATTGTGGTGATTTATTTCAAAACCAGGTTTATGATTGTCAGTTTTTGTTGATGAATACCTAAACAAATAAAGATTTCAAATATAAAAATACATTTTTATTTTGTAATTAATGACTATTCTATAAACCTATTTTTATAATAATGTAAGGTATTGACTCAGTTATATATATATATATATATATATATATATATATATATATATATATATATATATATATATATCTATATATATATATATATATATATATATATATATATATATATATATATATATATATATATATATATATATATATATATACTATATATATATATATATATATATATATATATATATATATATATATATATATATATATATATATATATTATATATATATATATATATATATATATATATATATATAAGCAAAATAGGTATATAAATAATTTATTGATATTTGGCCAATATATATATTAATTTTTATTATACTGCGTGTATCCTACTATTCATAT
>JAZFAU010000954.1:0-32492 GCA_037178615.1 Dione vanillae
ATTATTATTATTGAATATTTGCTAATCCTAATTTCTTATACATTTTAGTTATCTATGATCGTCATTAAACATATTCCTGTCTTTATTTGATAGTGAAGATTAATTTTTAGTTTATATTTTGAAGTAATCGTGACACAGAGGAAGAGGGACTGAATGATAAGAATAACACGTGACATTCACTAAATAGTATATTACATTAACAGGGATGCTTGACTAAATATTATAATCTCTTCGCTTGTTCTTCAAAAACCAGACTTTAGTGTGTAAAATTTAAAAAATATCAAAAGTATAGTATTAAAAAAAGATTACCAACCCGCGAAGAAATATTATTTTCCTAGTTTTATTTAACATAATTATGATTTACACAAGCCTATAAGTAATATTTTTGTACAATATACATAATACAATGTATTCAATTACTTACATATTGCAAGGATAAATTTCATTTTCAGCGACACTTATGCCTCTTATATATTCACCCATTCAATTTAGCCAACGAAATGAGAGGTGCAAAAATTTTGGCTTTACACGTAGAAAATTTCATAACCGCCGTATTGTATAATACAAAATTTCTTCATAACTTATTGTTATATATTACTCTATGAAATTAATCTTTGTAATGTTTGAGTTTTTTTTTTTCATAAGAAATATTAACGTTTTCATCTTTTAGGGAAAATTGTAGCCTTTTGGGGCTTGACTTTGACTATATAAGCAAGTTTCTCGATCTGGTAAGATTTTTCACTTGTGTAATATTGTATAAATTTCTAGCTTTATTTAATTAAAGTTAAATGAATCAAAATAAAATACACGTCTGTAGTTATCATGACAAATTAAAGATTTTTTTTTTTTGCTTGCTGTCATATGGTATGAAGAATATTGAGTATGTTCTTATCAAAGTAAGCTAAATTAACTAAAGTAGACAGAATTCCAAGGTTAAAGAGATTGTCGAAAGTCATTTTATATGGGAATTTTAATTTTTCTTTTGTGTTTTCTATCTTTAAATATGTAGGGTTTTTCATAGGGACGCTTGAACTTTGACAGCTGATTGCGGCCATGTTGTTTGAGTGACAGCTGTCAAATGTAGTATGTTATATTCATTCTGTCCTTCCAAACCACCATGGCAGGTTCCAGTGTCGAGCAGCACGTGCAAATCACAAAATTGTTTTATGAAAATGGGTCTTCAGTTCGAGCAACGTTCTGCGCACTCGCCCGTTTTACGGTCGCGATGATCGTCCTACCGAGTCGAGTATCCGTCGATTGGTGGACAAATTCGAGTCAACCGGGTCAGTTAACAATCAGCCGGTTCCCGTGCGTCAAACGTAACGCGAGATCTGCCGAGAATATCGCCGCTTGTCCTCGAAAACCCGCGGCAGTCAATTCTGCGTCGCGCACAGGAACTCGACCTTGCGCAGACGACAACTTGGCGAATTTTGCGTTGTGACTTGAGCCTGTACCCGTACAAGAATCTAGCTGACCCAAGAGCTCAAGGTTAATGACCATAGACAGCGCCGTATGTTCGCTGACTGGGCATTAGAGCAGTTGGAAGTTGACGCCTATGTCAACAAATGTATTTAGGACGAGACCAATCCACACGAGGTTCACCAAGTGGCAATGCACCCGCAGAAAGTGACTGCGGATTTTGGGCCGGAGGCGTGATTGGTCCGTATTTTTTCGAAAACGATAATGGTGTGGCCGTCACCGTCAATGGTGAGCAATACCGGTCGATGATAACCAACTTCTTTTGCCCTGAAATCGAGAATATGGATCTGGACAACATGTGGTTTCAACAGGACGGCGCTACGTGCCACACAGCACACGCTACGATGGAAATTCTGCACAAGCAATTTCTGGACATGGTCATTTCGCGCGGAGGCGACGTGAACTGGCCACCGAGATCGTGCGATTTGACCCCGCTGGACTTTTCTTGTGGGGTTTTCTTAAGTCATCAAGTCATTTTCCTATGCCAACAAGCCGCAAACCACCGATGCCCTCAAAGTCAACATACGCCACGCCATCGATCAAAATACAGCCCGATTTGTGCGCCAGAGTCATCGAAAATTGGATCTTTCGTGTGCGCGTCACCAACCGAAGCCGTGGCGGTCATTTGAATGATGTCATATTCCACACATAATGGAATCGATAGAACTTCCAAAAAAAAAAAATCGCAAATATCTCTCCCACTTGTATTTTTTTGCATTTTAAAAGATCAAGCGCCTCAATGGAAAACCCTTACATTATATTTTCTTTTTCTAAGAAAAATATAAGATGCTTATAGTTAATACTAACATATTTTTCATATAGTTTATATCAGACAATTTTATACATTATCTATACTGAACTTAATATAAACGCTATATAACCATTATATAAAATCAGAGGTTATATTGTATTCATAGGTTCTCCAAAGCGATTTACTTGTAAAATTACTTATTAGAATAAATGTCCAGTTTATAACAAGCCTTTGCATAATACTAGCTTGTCCGTGTCCCGTTACATGGAAACCAATTGAATTTTGCAAATAGACAACCCCCAGAGATTGAAAACGACGAATATATTACCATCTGGAAAAATATCGGAGAACTACAATGAAATAGTGAAGTATTTCGGTTTTCATACTGTTTTAACTAAGAAGTTATTATTTAATAGAAAACGATATTTAGTTTTATTTATATAGTAATTGACTTCCAGAAAAAATAAGATAGTGGAAACAGCGTTTTACTGAAAACGTGGCGAGAAGGCGAAAGCAGGGACGGTCCCTGCTTTCAAGCCAAGCAACGCAGCATCTTAACACTAAGTTTCTATGGTTCGTGCTGTTTCCTCTGCCTACTCTGCCATGTGCGGGATAAAGTGTGAAGATATTAAAAAAAATGAACTTCCTTATATTAATAGAATTACGCCTAGCCATAAATATTACATTTTATAATAAAAAATAAATAGAATATTAAAAAATTTAAGAACGGCCAGATAGACTATAATGATGTGTTCTTGTATTTCTTCTTCAACGACCAAATATTCTCAGTATTATCATACTAACTATACATTTTTTGACTTAGCATAAAATATACTTGTTTATAAAAGGAACACGATATATAATGGCTTATTAGCTTACTGTAAGACACAATTTTTATTATTATTATTATTTGTATATACTACGTTAACAACAGATGAAAATAATAACAAGGAGAGAATAAGTAAAAAAATATTCGTAACAAGTAATCGCTTGCATTTATCCAACGCACATCCGGTAAGAAACATGCTACTATAATATTGTTTTTCCTTATTTTTTTTGTATTCCTTCTTTTTTTTTTAAGCTTTAACTTCATGATTTTCTGATGACATAGTAGAAAAAAATTAGTTTTATGAAATTCTGCTTCTTTATTTTTAAAATAAAAAATATTTTTATATTATTTACTTTGCGATTTATCTTTTCATTTTGAACAAAAAAACGTAGGATACGACGTATATATAAATATATATATATATATATATATATATATATATATATATATATATTATATATATGTTTATATTTTATTAACTTGTAGTACGTGTTTTAAAAAAATACAAATAGTTTTATATAATATATATTTTTTATTTAAATTGTGAACGATTGCGGTTATATTATTATACGCGTGATGGTCGTGATCCCCACTAGGTGTAACAAATTATTTTCGACTTTCCGTTCTGACAATACAAAACGCAGCGTAAATCCGCCACTTATCATGTAACGTTTCAGATTCTTATTAATATATATATATATATATATATATATATATATATATATATATATATATATATATATATATATATATATATATATATATATATATATATATATATATATATATATATTATATAATATATATATATATATATATATATATATATATATATATATATATATATATAATATATATATATATATATATATAATATATATATATATATATATATATATATATATATATTATAATATATATATATATATATATATATATATATATATATATATATTATATATATATATATATATATATATATATATATATATATATATATATATATATAGATATATATATATATATATATATATATATATATATATATATATATATATATATATATATATATATATATATATATATATATATATATATATATATATATATATATATATATATATATATATATATATATATATATATATTAAACATGATACAAAAAGTCTTCATATTTTTGCAAAGTAGGATTTGATTATTTTCATTATTTTTTAATTTCCCGCTCTGACCCCACAGACTGCGTTAGATTCAGCTTGTCAACTAAAATTAAGTACACGAAAAGCTTTGATCAATATTTCAAGGGACTATCGCATAACTAGTATTCCAAGAGCCGGATGCAGAAGACAGACTTGGTTTCACTATATATTATATACATTTTTTGGTAGCAGAACGCAGTTCATTATATTTATTATATACTATATACATTTTTTGGTAGCAGAACGCAGTTCATTATATTCATTAAATACTACTATATACAGAGGTATATATGACTTCTTCAGAACATGAACTTGATTACATTTCTAATTTCATTATAAATATCTATTTATTTTTGTCAAACATTTTTTCAACGGCTAGAATTTCTATTCACTGCCTCTATTAATGTGGCACAAGCAATATGAAAGATGAGAAATATCTTATTTTATAATATAAAAAAATATATATATAAATTTTTTACCTCACTGCTTGGTCAATAAAAAGATGAGGTTATTCCAAAAATCTTTATAGTCACTTTATTGGAGAGAAATCTTTTATCCTCTTACATTTTGATAGACTTGAATATGTGACAAAGCCTTTTCTAGGCTTTGTGAAAAAGCTGACAGATTTGGCATGCTTTAAAATTGCTGTAAAATGCTTTAAAAATGTTATATTGGATTTTTTTTTTTATATTATCCGGGTAGGCATATGACTCCACTCCTCCTGATGGTAAGTGGAAGTGGAGTCCAAACGCGAAGACGACTAGTACTGACAACAAAAATGAGCTGCATTAGTCATCCTCGCCATGCCGGCCCGCAAGATGCCTCTTCACGCCTCGTTTAAAGAGACGTGAAGTGAGCGACGCTTTGCCATGCGACATAGCTCGCTCAGGCACTGGTTGTACGCTGGCTGATCTCGAAACGCGGTTGTATAGCCACTTCACGAGTTTTTCACTATGCGTACGGTGGTAACAAACCAGGCGGATGATTAACATCCTACCACCAGATGAGCAGTTGGTCGCTCAGATATCCCTTAGTCGCCTCTTACGGGCATATGGGAGGAAGGGGCAGTGAATTGTATTCTTTCTCCGTCACTGCACGGATTATTTTGATTTTAATTTTCAATTAGGTTAGCCCCACTTGGTTCCCATAAAACCACGCTTTGATGACGTTGTGGGTTATTCATCTTGTGTAATGGAGGGCGTAAGATGTCAGCCATGACAGCTGATCAACTCTGCCACAGAAAGTCAGGGAGTGAAGTAAAAAATTAATTCTTATAAATTTCTACTTCTTCGGTATGAAAAAGCATGTCGTAGGTGAATAGATGTTCAATATTACATTTTTTCTCCCTTTAAACTAGAAATATTTAACGACTTGCAAATATTTATAATTTTACATAATATAAATGAAAATACATAAGGGAGTTAACAGGGAATAAAAGCTTCGTCATTTTATGTTCTTATAGCTGTGTATATGAAATTTCCCCACGTAAAAGAAGAAATTGCTATCTTGGTAGCTTGCACTGCTCAAAAGAATGCTCGTTAGTGTTATATAAGAGAAATGTGCGGCTAAAACGAAAAATTTAACAATCACATTAATTTAGACAAAAGATTTTGGCGATTCTCCTTCCACCTTTCGTATATTACATTTTTTTCGAGATTACATATACCATATGAAAGAAAATTCGATATAGTAACATAATTTTATTTAAAGTTTACAAATTTTACCTGACAGCCTTAAAGGCTCGCTTTATTTTTTGTCTCGAGACACAGACAGAGGTCTCTCAAAATCTGAAATTAGTACAAATAACTAAGTAATATTAAATAGGAATATTATTTAAGTCGGAGTAAAGTTTAAGTAGGAATATTTAAACAAAATAGTTAAGTTAAATTAATGAAATTAACCTTCTATGTTTTCATTGAAGAAAAAAAATAAAAATTCTCAAATAAGAAATAATTGTATTGTTATGTTTCATTTGTATGAAATTCGCTGTATATTCAAGACTAGCGTAGTTAGAAATGCAGAGAGCTAAATCTACTAACTATACGTGAATCTCAAGCATTCAAGTACCAAGTCTGTCTTCTGCATCCGGCTCTTGGAATACTAGTTCTGCGATAGTCCCTTCAAATATTGATCAAAGCTTTTCGTGTACTTAATTTTAGTTCACAAGCTGCATCTAACGCAGTCTGTGGGGTCAGAGCGGGAAATTAAAAAATAATGAAAATAATCAAATCCTACTTTGCAAAAAATATGAAGACTTTTTGTATCATGTTAATATATATATATATATATATATATATATATATATATATATATTATATATATATATATATATATATATATATAATATATATATTATATATATTATATATATCATATATATATATATATATATATATATATATATATATATATATATATATATATATATATATATATATATATATTAATAAGAATCTGAAACGTTACATGATAAGTGGCGGATTTACGCTGCGTTTTGTATTGTCAGAACGGAAAGTCGAAAATAATTTGTTACACCTAGTGGGGATCACGACCATCACGCGTATAATAATATAACCGCAATCGTTCACAATTTAAATAAAAAATATATATTATATAAACTATTTGTATTTTTTTAAAACACGTACTACAAGTTAATAAAAATAATAAACATATATATATATATATATATATATATATATATATATATATATATATATATCTATATATATATATATAATATATATATATATATATATATATATATATATATATATATATATATATATATATATATATATATATATTTTTTATTTAAATTGTGAACGATTGCGGTTATATTATTATACGCGTGATGGTCGTGATCCCCACTAGGTGTAACAAATTATTTTCGACTTTCCGTTCTGACAATACAAAACGCAGCGTAAATCCGCCACTTATCATGTAACGTTTCAGATTCTTATTAATATATATATATATATATATATATATATATATATATATATATATATATATATATATATATATATATATATATATATATATATATATATATATATATATATATATATATATATATATATATATATATATATATATATATATATATATATATATATATATATATATATATATATATATATATATATATATATATATATATATATATATATTAAACATGATACAAAAAGTCTTCATATTTTTGCAAAGTAGGATTTGATTATTTTCATTATTTTTTAATTTCCCGCTCTGACCCCACAGACTGCGTTAGATTCAGCTTGTCAACTAAAATTAAGTACACGAAAAGCTTTGATCAATATTTCAAGGGACTATCGCATAACTAGTATTCCAAGAGCCGGATGCAGAAGACAGACTTGGTACTTGAATGCTTGAGATTCACGTATAGTTAGTAGATTTAGCTCTCTGCATTTCTAACTACGCTAGTCTTGAATATACAGCGAATTTCATACAAAATGAAACATAACAATACAATTATTTCTTATTTGAGAATTTTTATTTTTTTTTCTTCAATGAAAACATAGAAGGTTAATTTCATTAATTTAACTTAACTATTTTGTTTAAATATTCCTACTTAAACTTTACTCCGACTTAAATAATATTCCTATTTAAATATTACTTAGTTATTTGTACTAATTTCAGATTTTGAGAGACCTCTGTCTGTGTCTCGAGACAAAAAATAAAGCGAGCCTTTAAGGCTGTCAGGTAAAATTTGTAAACTTTAAATAAAATTATGTTACTATATCGAATTTTCTTTCATATGGTATATGTAATCTCGAAAAAAATGTAATATACGAAAGGTGGAAGGAGAATCGCCAAAATCTTTTGTCTAAATTAATGTGATTGTTAAATTTTTCGTTTTAGCCGCACATTTCTCTTATATAACACTAACGAGCATTCTTTTGAGCAGTGCAAGCTACCAAGATAGCAATTTCTTCTTTTACGTGGGGAAATTTCATATACACAGCTATAAGAACATAAAATGACGAAGCTTTTATTCCCTGTTAACTCCCTTATGTATTTTCATTTATATTATGTAAAATTATAAATATTTGCAAGTCGTTAAATATTTCTAGTTTAAAGGGAGAAAAAATGTAATATTGAACATCTATTCACCTACGACATGCTTTTTCATACCGAAGAAGTAGAAATTTATAAGAATTAATTTTTTACTTCACTCCCTGACTTTCTGTGGCAGAGTTGATCAGCTGTCATGGCTGACATCTTACGCCCTCCATTACACAAGATGAATAACCCACAACGTCATCAAAGCGTGGTTTTATGGGAACCAAGTGGGGCTAACCTAATTGAAAATTAAAATCAAATAATCCGTGCAGTGACGGAGAAAGAATACAATTCACTGCCCCTTCCTCCCATATGCCCGTAAGAGGCGACTAAGGGATATCTGAGCGACCAACTGCTCATCTGGTGGTAGGATGTTAATCATCCGCCTGGTTTGTTACCACCGTACGCATAGTGAAAAACTCGTGAAGTGGCTATACAACCGCGTTTCGAGATCAGCCAGCGTACAACCAGTGCCTGAGCGAGCTATGTCGCATGGCAAAGCGTCGCTCACTTCACGTCTCTTTAAACGAGGCGTGAAGAGGCATCTTGCGGGCCGGCATGGCGAGGATGACTAATGCAGCTCATTTTTGTTGTCAGTACTAGTCGTCTTCGCGTTTGGACTCCACTTCCACTTACCATCAGGAGGAGTGGAGTCATATGCCTACCCGGATAATATAAAAAAAAAAATCCAATATAACATTTTTAAAGCATTTTACAGCAATTTTAAAGCATGCCAAATCTGTCAGCTTTTTCACAAAGCCTAGAAAAGGCTTGTCACATATTCAAGTCTATCAAAATGTAAGAGGATAAAAGATTTCTCTCCAATAAAGTGACTATAAAGATTTTTGGAATAACCTCATCTTTTTATGAAAAGGAGGAAAAAAAAAAAAAAAAAAAAAAAAAAAAAAAAAAAAAAAAAAAAAAAAAAAAAAAAAAAAAAAAAAAAAAAAAAAAAAAAAAAAAAAAAAAAAAAAAAAAAAAAAAAAAAAAAAAAAAAAAAAAAAAAAAAAAAAAAAAAAAAAAAAAAAAAAAAAAAAAAAAAAAAAAAAAAAAAAAAAAAAAAAAAAAAAAAAAAAAAAAAAAAAAAAAAAAAAAAAAAAAAAAAAAAAAAAAAAAAAAAAAAAAAAAAAAAAAAAAAAAAAAAAAAAAAAAAAAAAAAAAAAAAAAAAAAAAAAAAAAAAAAAAAAAAAAAAAAAAAAAAAAAAAAAAAAAAAAAAAAAAAAAAAAAAAAAAAAAAAAAAAAAAAAAAAAAAAAAAAAAAAAAAAAAAAAAAAAAAAAAAAAAAAAAAAAAAAAAAAAAAAAAAAAAAAAAAAAAAAAAAAAAAAAAAAAAAAAAAAAAAAAAAAAAAAAAAAAAAAAAAAAAAAAAAAAAAAAAAAAAAAAAAAAAAAAAAAAAAAAAAAAAAAAAAAAAAAAAAAAAAAAAAAAAAAAAAAAAAAAAAAAAAAAAAAAAAAAAAAAAAAAAAAAAAAAAAAAAAAAAAAAAAAAAAAAAAAAAAAAAAAAAAAAAAAAAAAAAAAAAAAAAAAAAAAAAAAAAAAAAAAAAAAAAAAAAAAAAAAAAAAAAAAAAAAAAAAAAAAAAAAAAAAAAAAAAAAAAAAAAAAAAAAAAAAAAAAAAAAAAAAAAAAAAAAAAAAAAAAAAAAAAAAAAAAAAAAAAAAAAAAAAAAAAAAAAAAAAAAAAAAAAAAAAAAAAAAAAAAAAAAAAAAAAAAAAAAAAAAAAAAAAAAAAAAAAAAAAAAAAAAAAAAAAAAAAAAAAAAAAAAAAAAAAAAAAAAAAAAAAAAAAAAAAAAAAAAAAAAAAAAAAAAAAAAAAAAAAAAAAAAAAAAAAAAAAAAAAAAAAAAAAAAAAAAAAAAAAAAAAAAAAAAAAAAAAAAAAAAAAAAAAAAAAAAAAAAAAAAAAAAAAAAAAAAAAAAAAAAAAAAAAAAAAAAAAAAAAAAAAAAAAAAAAAAAAAAAAAAAAAAAAAAAAAAAAAAAAAAAAAAAAAAAAAAAAAAAAAAAAAAAAAAAAAAAAAAAAAAAAAAAAAAAAAAAAAAAAAAAAAAAAAAAAAAAAAAAAAAAAAAAAAAAAAAAAAAAAAAAAAAAAAAAAAAAAAAAAAAAAAAAAAAAAAAAAAAAAAAAAAAAAAAAAAAAAAAAAAAAAAAAAAAAAAAAAAAAAAAAAAAAAAAAAAAAAAAAAAAAAAAAAAAAAAAAAAAAAAAAAAAAAAAAAAAAAAAAAAAAAAAAAAAAAAAAAAAAAAAAAAAAAAAAAAAAAAAAAAAAAAAAAAAAAAAAAAAAAAAAAAAAAAAAAAAAAAAAAAAAAAAAAAAAAAAAAAAAAAAAAAAAAAAAAAAAAAAAAAAAAAAAAAAAAAAAAAAAAAAAAAAAAAAAAAAAAAAAAAAAAAAAAAAAAAAAAAAAAAAAAAAAAAAAAAAAAAAAAAAAAAAAAAAAAAAAAAAAAAAAAAAAAAAAAAAAAAAAAAAAAAAAAAAAAAAAAAAAAAAAAAAAAAAAAAAAAAAAAAAAAAAAAAAAAAAAAAAAAAAAAAAAAAAAAAAAAAAAAAAAAAAAAAAAAAAAAAAAAAAAAAAAAAAAAAAAAAAAAAAAAAAAAAAAAAAAAAAAAAAAAAAAAAAAAAAAAAAAAAAAAAAAAAAAAAAAAAAAAAAAAAAAAAAAAAAAAAAAAAAAAAAAAAAAAAAAAAAAAAAAAAAAAAAAAAAAAAAAAAAAAAAAAAAAAAAAAAAAAAAAAAAAAAAAAAAAAAAAAAAAAAAAAAAAAAAAAAAAAAAAAAAAAAAAAAAAAAAAAAAAAAAAAAAAAAAAAAAAAAAAAAAAAAAAAAAAAAAAAAAAAAAAAAAAAAAAAAAAAAAAAAAAAAAAAAAAAAAAAAAAAAAAAAAAAAAAAAAAAAAAAAAAAAAAAAAAAAAAAAAAAAAAAAAAAAAAAAAAAAAAAAAAAAAAAAAAAAAAAAAAAAAAAAAAAAAAAAAAAAAAAAAAAAAAAAAAAAAAAAAAAAAAAAAAAAAAAAAAAAAAAAAAAAAAAAAAAAAAAAAAAAAAAAAAAAAAAAAAAAAAAAAAAAAAAAAAAAAAAAAAAAAAAAAAAAAAAAAAAAAAAAAAAAAAAAAAAAAAAAAAAAAAAAAAAAAAAAAAAAAAAAAAAAAAAAAAAAAAAAAAAAAAAAAAAAAAAAAAAAAAAAAAAAAAAAAAAAAAAAAAAAAAAAAAAAAAAAAAAAAAAAAAAAAAAAAAAAAAAAAAAAAAAAAAAAAAAAAAAAAAAAAAAAAAAAAAAAAAAAAAAAAAAAAAAAAAAAAAAAAAAAAAAAAAAAAAAAAAAAAAAAAAAAAAAAAAAAAAAAAAAAAAAAAAAAAAAAAAAAAAAAAAAAAAAAAAAAAAAAAAAAAAAAAAAAAAAAAAAAAAAAAAAAAAAAAAAAAAAAAAAAAAAAAAAAAAAAAAAAAAAAAAAAAAAAAAAAAAAAAAAAAAAAAAAAAAAAAAAAAAAAAAAAAAAAAAAAAAAAAAAAAAAAAAAAAAAAAAAAAAAAAAAAAAAAAAAAAAAAAAAAAAAAAAAAAAAAAAAAAAAAAAAAAAAAAAAAAAAAAAAAAAAAAAAAAAAAAAAAAAAAAAAAAAAAAAAAAAAAAAAAAAAAAAAAAAAAAAAAAAAAAAAAAAAAAAAAAAAAAAAAAAAAAAAAAAAAAAAAAAAAAAAAAAAAAAAAAAAAAAAAAAAAAAAAAAAAAAAAAAAAAAAAAAAAAAAAAAAAAAAAAAAAAAAAAAAAAAAAAAAAAAAAAAAAAAAAAAAAAAAAAAAAAAAAAAAAAAAAAAAAAAAAAAAAAAAAAAAAAAAAAAAAAAAAAAAAAAAAAAAAAAAAAAAAAAAAAAAAAAAAAAAAAAAAAAAAAAAAAAAAAAAAAAAAAAAAAAAAAAAAAAAAAAAAAAAAAAAAAAAAAAAAAAAAAAAAAAAAAAAAAAAAAAAAAAAAAAAAAAAAAAAAAAAAAAAAAAAAAAAAAAAAAAAAAAAAAAAAAAAAAAAAAAAAAAAAAAAAAAAAAAAAAAAAAAAAAAAAAAAAAAAAAAAAAAAAAAAAAAAAAAAAAAAAAAAAAAAAAAAAAAAAAAAAAAAAAAAAAAAAAAAAAAAAAAAAAAAAAAAAAAAAAAAAAAAAAAAAAAAAAAAAAAAAAAAAAAAAAAAAAAAAAAAAAAAAAAAAAAAAAAAAAAAAAAAAAAAAAAAAAAAAAAAAAAAAAAAAAAAAAAAAAAAAAAAAAAAAAAAAAAAAAAAAAAAAAAAAAAAAAAAAAAAAAAAAAAAAAAAAAAAAAAAAAAAAAAAAAAAAAAAAAAAAAAAAAAAAAAAAAAAAAAAAAAAAAAAAAAAAAAAAAAAAAAAAAAAAAAAAAAAAAAAAAAAAAAAAAAAAAAAAAAAAAAAAAAAAAAAAAAAAAAAAAAAAAAAAAAAAAAAAAAAAAAAAAAAAAAAAAAAAAAAAAAAAAAAAAAAAAAAAAAAAAAAAAAAAAAAAAAAAAAAAAAAAAAAAAAAAAAAAAAAAAAAAAAAAAAAAAAAAAAAAAAAAAAAAAAAAAAAAAAAAAAAAAAAAAAAAAAAAAAAAAAAAAAAAAAAAAAAAAAAAAAAAAAAAAAAAAAAAAAAAAAAAAAAAAAAAAAAAAAAAAAAAAAAAAAAAAAAAAAAAAAAAAAAAAAAAAAAAAAAAAAAAAAAAAAAAAAAAAAAAAAAAAAAAAAAAAAAAAAAAAAAAAAAAAAAAAAAAAAAAAAAAAAAAAAAAAAAAAAAAAAAAAAAAAAAAAAAAAAAAAAAAAAAAAAAAAAAAAAAAAAAAAAAAAAAAAAAAAAAAAAAAAAAAAAAAAAAAAAAAAAAAAAAAAAAAAAAAAAAAAAAAAAAAAAAAAAAAAAAAAAAAAAAAAAAAAAAAAAAAAAAAAAAAAAAAAAAAAAAAAAAAAAAAAAAAAAAAAAAAAAAAAAAAAAAAAAAAAAAAAAAAAAAAAAAAAAAAAAAAAAAAAAAAAAAAAAAAAAAAAAAAAAAAAAAAAAAAAAAAAAAAAAAAAAAAAAAAAAAAAAAAAAAAAAAAAAAAAAAAAAAAAAAAAAAAAAAAAAAAAAAAAAAAAAAAAAAAAAAAAAAAAAAAAAAAAAAAAAAAAAAAAAAAAAAAAAAAAAAAAAAAAAAAAAAAAAAAAAAAAAAAAAAAAAAAAAAAAAAAAAAAAAAAAAAAAAAAAAAAAAAAAAAAAAAAAAAAAAAAAAAAAAAAAAAAAAAAAAAAAAAAAAAAAAAAAAAAAAAAAAAAAAAAAAAAAAAAAAAAAAAAAAAAAAAAAAAAAAAAAAAAAAAAAAAAAAAAAAAAAAAAAAAAAAAAAAAAAAAAAAAAAAAAAAAAAAAAAAAAAAAAAAAAAAAAAAAAAAAAAAAAAAAAAAAAAAAAAAAAAAAAAAAAAAAAAAAAAAAAAAAAAAAAAAAAAAAAAAAAAAAAAAAAAAAAAAAAAAAAAAAAAAAAAAAAAAAAAAAAAAAAAAAAAAAAAAAAAAAAAAAAAAAAAAAAAAAAAAAAAAAAAAAAAAAAAAAAAAAAAAAAAAAAAAAAAAAAAAAAAAAAAAAAAAAAAAAAAAAAAAAAAAAAAAAAAAAAAAAAAAAAAAAAAAAAAAAAAAAAAAAAAAAAAAAAAAAAAAAAAAAAAAAAAAAAAAAAAAAAAAAAAAAAAAAAAAAAAAAAAAAAAAAAAAAAAAAAAAAAAAAAAAAAAAAAAAAAAAAAAAAAAAAAAAAAAAAAAAAAAAAAAAAAAAAAAAAAAAAAAAAAAAAAAAAAAAAAAAAAAAAAAAAAAAAAAAAAAAAAAAAAAAAAAAAAAAAAAAAAAAAAAAAAAAAAAAAAAAAAAAAAAAAAAAAAAAAAAAAAAAAAAAAAAAAAAAAAAAAAAAAAAAAAAAAAAAAAAAAAAAAAAAAAAAAAAAAAAAAAAAAAAAAAAAAAAAAAAAAAAAAAAAAAAAAAAAAAAAAAAAAAAAAAAAAAAAAAAAAAAAAAAAAAAAAAAAAAAAAAAAAAAAAAAAAAAAAAAAAAAAAAAAAAAAAAAAAAAAAAAAAAAAAAAAAAAAAAAAAAAAAAAAAAAAAAAAAAAAAAAAAAAAAAAAAAAAAAAAAAAAAAAAAAAAAAAAAAAAAAAAAAAAAAAAAAAAAAAAAAAAAAAAAAAAAAAAAAAAAAAAAAAAAAAAAAAAAAAAAAAAAAAAAAAAAAAAAAAAAAAAAAAAAAAAAAAAAAAAAAAAAAAAAAAAAAAAAAAAAAAAAAAAAAAAAAAAAAAAAAAACATGTCTTAGAAATCATATATACTTCTATAGAATATTCTTGAATACCATTTATTAACTACATTTATCGACTAATGGATATTTCAGGTATTCTTTACATTACAATATTAATTTGGTCAAGGTAAGGCTTGTCCAAATATCTGCAAAATTAGGAATATTGAATGAAAACCTGCCCAACAACTTCTTCTGAAGTAGTAATGGTTACAAGATTTCCCACAACATTTAAGTGGCCATAAATTAGTGTATCGACGTTGATTTATAGGATCCCTCTATCGGAAAGGAACGTCAGGCAATTGTTCAAGAAACTATTTCAGAGGGTGCAAATGTCGAATTTGCACTAGTTAACAGATTTAAAGTCGCTACTTTAAAACTGGTTTTTTATTCTTATTACTGGAAATATATAAGTCAAATGATTATTATTTATGGTTATTTTGAAATATCTTGTAATTGAAATGCTTCTATTTTTAAATTGGATTTGTATTATAATTCTTCTTATTTTAGTCATGTCCCTCATGTAATGCTCAAGTGGTCTATCAGACACCACTTACTAAAGAAATTATCACTATATGGAAATTATTAAAGAATTAATTGAAAACCGTCGTGGCGCAGAGGCACAACGTCTGCCTGTAACGCGACGGTTACTGGGTTCGATCCCCAGTCGGAGAAGATGGATTTTTCTATTTCCATTTTCTTTGCTCTGGCAAACTAGGCAAAGCGCGGCGTTGAGTTCTGCACTCAACACGCAATTCCTCGAAAACGGCGGAAAGCGGGGACGAAGAAAGCAGGAGCTAGGCAACGGAGTGTCTTAACACTAGGTTCCCACGGTTCCTGCAGTTCCCTCTGCCTACCCTGCCTTGTGCGGGATAAAGCGTGAAGCTAAAAAAAAAAAAAAAAATTATGGAAATTTGATACGATGTAGTCCTGTTTTGCTCAGTACCTTACAACAATAGTTTATGCTAAACTACAATCACAATATGACAACTACATTGTAACATCGATGTTTGATATTAAGAGATGCCGGTGTTTCACAGACGTAATTCAGCGTTAATTTTCTAATGTCCTTAGTATGTATCCCGTAATTCAGCATTAATTCCCTTATGCCTTTATTACGTATTCTCAGTTAATTGCTTAGTTTATATAAGACAATCTTATTTGTTCGGATCAAATCTACATTTTGAGGAGTCCATTACAAGAATTTAGCCAACTTTAAATATCCTTGTTTTTGAGTTTCACTTCATTGATTGCAATAACAATGCAATACAAAAGAAAATTATAATTATTAGTAATACAAAAGATATTTGTAGTTATATATAAAAGGTAATTATAATTATAGAAAATCGTCTGTAAAATTTAAGATTAAAATTGCGGCGTTGAGTTTTGCCACTCAAAACGCAATGCTTAGAAAATGGCGGTAAGCGGGGTCGGAGAAAGCAGAGACTAATGCAACGGAGTGTCTTAACACTAGGTTCGTATGGTTTCTACAGTTCCTTCTGCCTACCCTGCCATGTGCGAGATAAAGCGTAAAGCTAAATAAAATAAGATTTAGTTCTTTAAACACAGACAGAACTACTATTACAGACATGCAAGAGAACTACGTCTGCCTTGCGAATTTCAACCGAGGACTGAAAATATAAACAATTTTCTCTTGCTGCATATGTAATATACCAATTTGCTTTCATTGCACTTGCAGCTCTACAACGATTGTAAAGAAAATTAGGTTACTATTTTAAAATAGTTAAATTTGAGACTACATATATTGCGCTCAAATGAGCAGAAATTGTGATATAAGTATTGAAAATAAAATTAAAATATTAGATTTTAAATAAGTATCTAAAATTACAGCTAAATTACAAACAAAAATGTCCTTAAAATAAAAAAAAAATATATTTATTCCGTTTAAAGTCTTTTAATATCAATTTTAATATAAATGATTGGTTTAATTTAAATATATTTAGTCTGGCAGACTACGCTTCAGTGAAATTTTAATAATAAATTCACCTCAGCTGCAGAAGGTTAATACGACCCAGCTCTACCACGTTCGAATTTTCGTAATAGTAAATCATTTTAAATAACGGATCATTTATAATATAATTAGTTTGAAAAATTCGGTTTTCCAGCACCAAACTAATCCTTACTTATTTTTTAACAACTTTCATATTTTGCAAAATGTCCAGCTTGTTGCGATGAACGTCACTAACGATCAAACTTTCTAACAACAAATTTGCGTTACCGAGCCACGGGTACTTAAAGTATCAAAAAACTACACCACTAGCTTTGGCTTTAGAGAATTTTTATTAGAAACAAAATTTAAATATTTATTGACAGCAGCTGGAAAAATTTATAATTTATTTTGTTTTTGATTATTACTTTGTGGTTGAAGGAGTTAGAGACATCGATCACAATGTTCTACTTGTGACATTTTATAAGTAATATTATTTTTACATAGATTCTGTGACTGGCATGCATTTTTTGCGTGACTAAATGAAAACAGTTCATTCTTCATAGTTAGAATCGAAATTACATACGATTACATCACATTTACACTCAAACGGAGTCATAATGCGTCATTACAGATTTTTCCCACATGGTTTCACGCGTGATATCAAGTTAATTACAAAATGAACACTATATTGTTATCCTTGTCATTGTAATACTCTGCATAGAAAAGAAAAATTATCTTTTAATAACACAAAGTAAAGATATAAAAACACACACATACACACGCCCACATGCGCCCACAAACACACACATATGTATATATATTTAATAATTTAATTAATATATTTAAAAGCAAGGAGTAAACTTCTGCCCTTGCGGTTTAAATCACTTTGGTTACGTTGATCACATTCTAATATAGGAATTGTTAAGAATGTTAGGAATGTTCACTTTGGTATATAATTCAATTAAACCTTAATATGTCTGATTGTACGGATTGTAAGTGCGATGGTTTTACTTGTGGTAACAACTTTGTGTCTTTAGGAAGGTTTATCAAAAAATATTCTTGTCCGAAGTTATGTTTATAATAATATTTATCTATGTAAGTAAAAGAAACGTATTGTGAAAATTATCTGTTTTATTTTATTTGACAGTCTCCACTTTCCAATCGACAATTCGAGTCGCTCTCTTTTGAATGCGGTCTAGAGGGAGAAGCTCCCCAGCACCACTGGGGAGCCCCTGCCAAAATATGTGAACAGTATTCCATGAGAAGCCGAACCTGAGCCTTATAAAGTTGCAGGCGGTGAGCCTGCGTTAAATACTGTTTCGATCTATTGAGCACACCGAGCTTCTTTGAGGCTAATTTAGCCTTACCCTACAGATGGCTACGAAATTGGACTTCTTAGAATAAGATAAAGATTGACTTTATTTCTTTAATTATGATATTAGGAATCCACAAGGAATAACAATGCACCATTTACAGTCGAACTTGCAAGTAAAATAAAATTCAGTCATCGCTGATTCAATTTGTTCACAATTTTCACATTGATTGACACTCTTATATTTATATATTTTGTTTAAATTAAACAGTTGAATTGTTTATGAAGTTCTTTTTCTACTCAAGTTTAATATTTTTATTAATCTTGTAGTGGATACGTGTTTTAAAAAGAAATAGTGTTATAATATATGTATATATATATATATATATATATGTGTGTGTATGTATATATATATGTGTGTATATATATATATATATATATATATATATATATATATATATATATATATATATATATATATATATATATATATATATATATATATATATATATATATATATATATATATATATATATATATATATACATTTTTTTTTTCCCGCATGGCAGGGCAGGCAGAGGGAACTGCAGGGACCGTGGGAACGATTGGGACAATTGTGGTAATATTATTATAAGCGTGATGGTCGTCGTGATCCCCAATGTATATAACAAATTATTTTCGATTTTCTGGTGTGACGATAGAAAACGCAGCGGTAATCCGGCACTTATATACACACTTAATTAATATATATATATTATGTTACACATGATGCAAAAGGTCTATATATTTTTGCAAAGTAGGAATTGATTATATTCATTATTTCTTTTAATTTCCTGTTCTGAACCCACAGACCGCGATAGATTCAACTTCTCACCTAAAATTAAGGACATGAAAACCTTTGATCAATATTTTAAGGGACTATCGCATGGCTAGTATTCCAAGAGCCGGATGCAGAAGACAGACTTGGTATTTGAATCCTTGAGATTCACGTATAGTTAGTAGATTTAGCACTTTTGGGAATTTAAATTTTAATCTCTATTTAATAATTTTAACTTTATTGTTTTGCTTAAATATTCCTATTGATATATATTAATACCTGGGTATTTATGATGATTTCAGATTTTGAGAGACATCTGTTCGACTCTCGAGACGAACAATAAAGCGAGCCCATAAGGTTTTAACTTTCAAATAAAATGTTGTGACTATATCAAATTTTCTTTCATATAGTGTTTGTAATCTCAAAAAAATGTAGTATACTAAAAGTGGAAGGACAATTTCCAAAATCTTTTGTCTAAATTAATGTGATTGTTAAATTTTTCGGTTTAGCCGCGCATTTCTCTTATATAACACTAACGAGCATTCTTTTGAGCAGTGCAGCTAAGTCGTTAAATATTACTAGTTTAGAGGGAGAAAAAATTTAATATTGAACATCTACATGCATTTTCTTACCGGAGTAGTAGAAATTTAAATGAATTATTTTTTTATTTTACAAAAAATGTTTCACTTCACTCCCTGACTTCCGGTTGCAGAGTTAATCAGCAATTACGGCTAACATAGTTCCTCTTACTATCTTATGTCCTCCCTCACTCAAAACAAAGAACCCACAACGTCATCAAAGCGTGGTTTTATGGGAACCAAGTGGGGCTAACCTAATAGAAAATTAAAATCAAAATAATTCCAATATAACAATTTTTACCAAATCTGTCACGTTTGTCACAAAGCCGAGAAAAGGCTTTGTCACATATTCAAGTCCATCAAAATGTAGGAGTGCAAAAGATTTCTCTCCAGTATAGTGACCACAAAGATTTTTGGGACAACCTCATATTTTTTTACTGACCAAACAGTGAGATTATTTTTTTTTTATATTATAAAATAAGGTATTTTTCATCTTTTATATTGCTTGTGCCACATTAATAAAGGCAGTGAATAAGGATTCTAGCCGTTGAAATAATGTTTAACAAAAATAATTAGACATTTATAATGAAATTAGAAATGTAATCAAGCTCATGTTCTTAAGAAATCATATATACTTCTAATAGAATATTCTTGAATACCATTATTAACTACATTTATTGACTAATGGATATTTCAGGTATTCTTTACATTACAGTATTAATTTGGTCAAGGTAAGGCTTGTCCAAATATCGGCAAAATTAGGAATATTGAATGAAAACCTGCCCAACAAATTCTTCCGAAGTAGTAATGGTTACAAGATTTCCAACAACATTTAAGTGGCCATAAATTAGTGTATCGACGTTGATTTATAGGATCCCTCTATCGGAAAGGAACGTCAGGCAATTGTTCAAGAAACTATTATAGAGGGTGCAAATGTCGAATTTGCACTCGATAACAGTTTTAATGTCGCTGATTTGAAACTGATTTTTTATTCTTTTTACTGGAAATATGTAATTCAAATGATTATTATTTATGGTTATTTTGAAATGTTTTGTAATTGCAATGCTTCTATTTTTATATTGGATTTGTATTATAATCTTTCTTTTTTTAGTCTTATCCCTTTTGTAATTCTCAAGGGTGGTGGATTAAATAAAACATATATTTAAATACATAACGATACTAAAACAAAAATAAATAAATTGAATATAAATATACATACATACATACATACATATGCCTAAACATAAATACATACATTTATAATACACATATATCTAAATTCAATACCAATACACAATACCAATACACTTATACGTAACGTAACAATCTTAAACAACATAAAAAATATATATATATTATTATAATAAAACAAAGGCAAAAACTACTGATTCAAATAGTAGTTTTTAAGGCGCTTTTTAAAAGTGCAGTCCAGGCTTTTCGCACATCTAATTTCAAGGGGTAAGGGATTCCATAGTCGGGCAGCTTTAATTGTGAAGGAATTAGAGAAAAAGGAAGAAGAAAGGTTAGGAATTTCGAGTAAAAGGTTACTATTGGAGCGTAAGGAACGTGAGTGGGTGTCATGAAGAAACTTATGTTGTTTCTTCAAGTACGGAGGAGTAGAAGAATTAAACAGCACTGAATAGAGAAGATGAAAAATGTGTGTATTCCTGCGAAGGCGAATAGGTAGCCACTTGAGCTAATTACGAAACGCAGAAATATGATCATATTTGCGTAAACCAAATATGAACCTGATGCAAAGATTTTGAAGCCGCTCAAGTTTATTCAAAAGCTCCTCTTTAATGTCAAGGTAACAATAAGGTAGCATAATCAAGAATTGGTAATAGGATTGAATTTGCCAGCACAATTTTGGTGGGTATAGGTAAGAAATTGCGCAACCTACGCAGGCACGAAGAAGCAGCATAAATTTTTTTACTTACCTCTTCCACTTGTGGTACCCAAGATAAATGCTGGTCCACAAGTAAACTTAAATTCTTAACTGTTTTACTAAATGGAATACATGACCCATTAATTGCAACACATGTCATTTTTGACTGATCAATCTTCTGCAACAATCTAGGACTGCCGATAACTATAGCTTGACTTTTATGGGATTTATCATAAGGCCAAAATGCTTACTCCAAGTTGAAATTTCCTCAAGGTCACTATTTATCCTTTTGATGGTATTAGGAAAATCCGTTAGAGTAATTTGTGCGTAAATTTGTAGATCGTCAGCATACAGGTGAGAGAAGATATTTTATGACAGATGGCATTAATAAAAATAGAAAAGAGGAGAGGAGACAACACGCCACCTTGAGGAACGCCAGCACTGGTTGAGGACCAATCAGAATAGATATCCTCAATTCGAATGCGCTGTCGGCGTCCGTACAAGTAAGAATGAAACCAACCAACCACCTCAGGAGATATATTAAGAGAAACAAGTATAGCAAGTAGTATGTCGAAATCAACAGTGTTGAAAGCGTTACTGAAATCTAGTAATATCAGAACCGTCACTTTCTGATCGTCCATACCCTGTTTAATATCATCGGTGATTTTGACTAAAGCAGTAGTCGTACTATGACCATGGCGAAAGCCGGATTGCTTGATTGATTAAATCCTTTGATTTAAAAAACTACAATTTGATAGGAATGTGCTAAGTTGCTTATGAACAAGACGTTCAAGCACTTTTGATAACAACGGAAGGATAGAAATAAGACGGTATTCGGAATAAGAAGAAAGATTAGACTTCTTAGGCAAGGGAATAATTTGGGCATCTTTCCAGGCGGTCGGAAAGTCACCTTGGAGTATAGAATGATTTAAGGTAATTACAATTATAGAAAATCGTCTGTAAAATTTAAGATTAAGATTGCGGCGTTGAGTCCCGCCACTCAACACGCAATGCTTAGAAAATGGCGGTAAGCGGGGACGGGGAAAGCAGAGACTAATGCAACGGAGTGTCTTAACACCAGGTTCGTATGGTTTCTACAGTTCCTTCTGCCTACCCTGCCATGTGCGAGATAAAGCGTAAAGCTAAATTAAATAAGATTTAGTTCTTTAAACACAGACTTCACTACTATTACAGACATGCAAGAGAACTACGTCTGCCTTGCCAGTTTCAACCGAAGACTGAAAATATAAACAATTTTCTCTTGCTGCATATGTAATATACCAATTTGCTTTCATTGCACTTGCAGCTCTACAAAGATTGTAAAGAAAATTAGGTTACTATTTTAAAATAGTTTAATTTGAGACTACATATATTGCGCTCAATTGAACAGAAATTGTGATATAAGTATTGAAAATAAAATTAAAACGTTAGATTTTTAATAAGTATCTAAAATTACACCTTAATTACAAACAAAAATGTCCTTAAAATAAAAAAAATAATATTTATTACGTTTAAAGTCTTTTAATATCAATTTTAATGTAAATGATTGGTTTAATTTAAATATATTTAGTCTGGCAGACTACGCTTCAGTGAAATTTTAATAATAAATTCACCTCAGCTGCAGAAGGTTAATACGACCGAGCTCTACCACGTTCGAATTTTCGTAATAGTAAATCATTTTAAATAATGGATCATTTATAATATAATTAGTTTGAAAAATTCATTTTTCCAGCACCAAACTAATCCTTACTTATTTTTTGAACAACTTTCATATTTTGCAAAATGTCCAGCTTGTTGCGATGAACGTCACTAACGATCAAACTTTCTAACAACAAATTTGCGTTACCGAGCCACGGGTACTTAAAGTATCAAAAACTACACCACTAGCTTTGGCTTTAGAGAATTTTTATTAGAAACAAAATTTAAATATTTATTGACAGCAGCTGGAAAAGTTTATATTTTATATTATTTTTGACTATTACTTTGTGGTTGAAGGAGTTAGAGACATCGATCACAATGTTTTACTTGTGACATTTTACAAGTAATATCATATTTACCTAGATTCTGTGGCTGACATGCATGTTTTGCGTGACCAAATGAAAATAGTTCATTCTTCATAATTAGAATCAAAATTACATATATCACATTTACAATCAAACGGAGTCCTAATGCGCCATTACAGATTTTTCCTACATAGTTTCACGCGTGATATCAAGTTAATTACAAAATGAACACTATATTGTTATCCTTGTCATTGTAATACTCTGCATAGAAAAGAAAAAATATCTTTTAGTAACACAAAGTAAAGATCTAAAAACATGCGCCCACAAACACACACATATGCATATATATTTAATATTTAATTAATATATTTAAAAGCAAGGAGTAAACTTATGTCACTTTGGTTACGTTGATCACATTCTCATACAGGAAATGTTAAGACCAGAGTATTAGGAATGTTCACTTTTGTGTATAATTCAATTAAACTTTACTATATCTGATTGCACGGATTGTAAGTGCGATGGTTTTACTTGTGGTAACACCTTTGTTGTATACTTAACGGCCTTGTTCATAAAAAGGTTTAGCACGATTAAAGACTCGATATAGTATAGTTGTCAAAAAACGTTATTCATAACAGCATTTTAGTGTCAATCACTTCTATACACCTATCATAAAGTTATAGAGCCGAGAACCCTACTATAAGAGTGTCTTAACGTCCAAAGATGGCCGATTCATATAACAGCTGATTATAGCTCATACTAATATGAGCACTGATATGACGTCGTCGAGTCACTTGTCATCAAGAGTGTCAATTTCAGTTTCGTAAACAAAACAATAACAATAGACATTTTGTTCGATGATTATTAACTATATTTAGTTATTAACAAGTTTATTAATAATAAATTCTACATAAGAAAGGTGCACAGAACATAGGTAATACTTGTCCACGTCTAAATAATTTTCAATTCTTTGTCATTTTACTTCTTTTGACTTTATTTTTTAAAAATTAAGTAAGTTTATAAACTAAAATAAAATAAACATTCGTGTTTTTGTGATAACAACGACGTAAATCAAGCCGGTATATGTCAAGCCAGATCCAATAATATATTTTTGTACGTAATATTATCTGTGGTCATACTATGTCAATGCGTTTCTCACTTATCATCTGGGGATTTACTGGTATTTTCGGCAACATTGTGAACGTATAAATCAAATTAGTGACACTTTAGTTCTAGAAGGCTTATAGAGCATTTATGAATACAAACATTTATCGAACGTTCTATAAGCCTAAAGAGCGTGTTAACAAAAGTATGCTTAAAAGGTTCTATAAGACTTTTTATGAATAAGGCCTTTAGTGTATAGGAAGGTTTAGTAAAAAATATTGTTGTCCAATAAATACTTAAAGAAAAACATAAAAATTTGAACGCAGCGGGATTCGAACCCGCGCCCACTTGCGAAACGTGCAACCGTGAACCGTTGCACGATTTTGTCCGATGTCACGAAGTTGTCCGATAAGAGAAATATCAGATTTTTATAACCAAAACGAGCGATTTTTTTAAATATTAATTATGTAAGTTAGTTTTAGTATTAATTATCTATGTAAGTAAAAGAAACGTATTGTAAAAAATTATCTATTTTATTTTTTTTGACATTTCCCTCTTTTCACCTTTCAATCATTTGGTCTGGAGTAGCAGAACAATCTTTGTTTGGAGTTTACTACTATTTATCAACACCGCACTTCACTTTTCTGCCAGAATGAAGAAAACGAACATAATTCACTCTCTCTTAGTCCCACTAGATTCCTAGAGATATATATATATATATATATATATATAATATATATATATATATATATATATATATATATATATATATATATATATATATATATATATATATATAATATATATATATATATATCTATATATATATATATATATATATATATTATATATATATATATATATATATTATATATATATATATATATATATATATCTATATATATATATATATATATATATTATATATATATATATATATATTATATATATATATATATATATATATATATATATATATATATATATATATATATATATATTATATATATATATATCATCTGGGGATTTACTGGTATTTTCGGCAACATTGTGAACGTATAAATCAAATTAGTGACACTTTAGTTCTAGAAGGCTTATAGAGCATTTATGAATACAAACATTTATCGAACGTTCTATAAGCCTAAAGAGCGTGTTAACTAAAGTATGCTTAAAATGTTCTATAAGACTTTTTATGAATAAGGCCGTTAGTGTTTAGGAAGGTTTAGTAAAAAATATTGTTGTCCAATAAATACTTAAAGAAAACATAAAAATTTGAACGCAGCGGGATTCGAACCCGCGCCCACTTGCGAAACGTGCAACCGTGAACCGTTGCACGATTTTGTCCGATGTCACGAAGTTGTCCGATAAGAGAAATATCAGATTTTTATAACCAAAACGAGCGATTTTTTTAAATATTAATTATGTAAGTTAGTTTTAGTATTAATTATCTATGTAAGTAAAAGAAACGTATTGTAAAAAATTATCTATTTTATTTTTTTGACATTTCCCTCTTTCCACCTTTCAAGCATTGGGTCTGGAGTAGCAGAACAATCTTTGTTTGGAGTTTACTACTATTTATCAACACCGCACTTCACTTTTCTGCCAGAATGAAGAAACGAACATAATTCACTCTCTCTTAGTCCCACTAGATTCCTAGAGATATATATATATATATATATATATATATATATATATATATATATATATATATATATATATATATATATATATATATATATATATATATATAATATATATATATATATATATATATCTATATATATATATATATATATATATATATATATATATATATGTATATATGTATATATATATATATATATATATATATATATATATATATATATATATATATATATATATATATATATATATATATTATATATATATATATATTATATATATATATATATATATATATATACCTTACCAAAAATAACATTTAATTTGTAGTTGTCTGTTATCATTACATTATAATTATGATAATAGCTGTTTGTAATTAACATAATACATATTTACATACGATTTATGTATCTATTAAAAAATTATGGTACAAATATGATATGACAATGTTTCGCGAATGAAAGTTATATTTTGTTTAAAATCACATACTCTAAAATGATGTAAGCTACATAAATTTGAGTAAGGAAATGTTCAATTAATTGGCGATGGAATAATTATTTGCAGTTTCTCAATCTTTAAGAGCGCTGTGTTGAGATCCGTCATTTGATACAAAATATTAAAAATTCAAATAAAAAAAGTGCCCTGACACTAAGTTCCTTTAGCCTTTTCAGCTTTGTTCATTTTGAAGTATGAACTTGAAAAACAAACTGTTAATAAATTTTTAAATTTTAATTTCGTTTTGAAACATTATATTATCTTTTTTTACTTGGAATCTTATATATTACAGTTTTGTATGTGATGTAGAAAAATGCTCATCATACTAGCCAAATTTACAAACTTGATATTTCTATTTTATTTTTATATTCTAGATCTATTATACTATCAGAGTTCTGTTAAGACGTTTCAGATCTTAAATGTCTTTGTTAAATACTATGCAAAGCAGAAACTATTATTTAAGGAGATATTTCATTGTTTCATCTAACTTGGCCCTGTCGTATTACAATAAGTTCACCAAAATTTTACCTACACACGATAGATACCATAATATTATTTAAGTCTGGTATGTATTTTCGAGGACATGACATATAACGAACAGGTTTGGTTAATTTGTTTGTAACAGAAATATAAGAGCGTTAACGCCAAAAAGCCAGATATTGCAGACAAATCTCTTATAATTTGTTAAAAGACCGATTAGGGATTACAGAATTAGACCAACTGTGAATAATATGAATGAACCAGCTTAAATAATATGGAAGTACAATTAAGTATCCATTTTTTAATTCAAGCATAATCTGAATAGCTATAAATGGCCCATGACTGAAGAGTACTTTTGAAGCTTTTTATTAAACACTTAAACTTTTTTAAATAAAGTCGAAAGTACAATGACAGAATAATATGGGTTTGTTACCAAAGTAAATACAATCTGATCGGTCCCATTTGTGCTATACCACTCATTGATTTTGATATTCGATTTGTAATTGAATGAGAAATATTTTTAGTACTTGCGCTTCATATTAATAAGACATTTTATTTTTGTTTATAATGGACTTAAGATATGGAAGTAGTAGGCTTAATTATGAGCAAGCAATCACATACAAAGATAATCTCTTTTTGGAATGTAATGAGCACTCACACTGACCGAATAAAAAACGTAGAAACGAGTGTAGTGAGTGAGTGGTAACAGTGGTTTTAATAATTTAATTCTGAGTAACCTCTGTGATTTTAGCTATTACATATATTGAAATATTATAGGTTAAATCGAATTATTTACTAAAAGAACGCTGTTAACGATTTTTATACGCACATTATGCATATAAAGAAAAATAAAATTCGTTTACCACGTTCTGTTGCCTATGAATTTTAAGATTTTTAATTTTGGTACAAAGCGAATAATATTAAAATGTCTCTCATACTACATAAAGCATAAAAACTCTTTTGTAGATAGATTATCAATTAACAATTTCTTATGACTACATCCATAGCTTGAATTGTTATAAATAGTCGTATAAAAGTTTCGAGTAGAGGTTTGAAAGTAGCGTCTCTTGGATCACGTCCAAGCGATGTAGTCAATTACACTATAGGTACATAAATTATAATGGCCATAGGTTTAAATTTGCAATAATTTAGTGTAATAGTGAGATACTTTTAACTTTCCTTTATTATAGCTTCACATTTCATCTGGCTCGTAAAAAATAGTGAGATATTTTTAATATTAAAAAGGTAGGCAAGGGGAACCGTGGTAACTTAGTACCAACACACTCCGCTCCCGAAAAAAAAAGAAGTAAAGTAATTCATTCTCCACGAGTGGGAATCGAACCCACTAACCGGCTCGTTTACAGGTCGACGCCATGCCGTTATGCCACGACAGTTTTATTTTTAAACATACACTTTTATTTATAGATTATTATCAAAATTTCAAGTTATGAAATGAACAATTTTATTATGTATAAAATAAATATTCGGTATATTTATTATATACATAATAAAATTGTAAGTAAATAATAAACTAAATAAACAAATCTGTGTCTTTAAGAATTGGTAACACATTAAAAAAACAATATGTTTGGTTGAACGTCCTAATATTAGAAATTACTGGATTAGGTAAAAAAGTAGACACATGTTGCTGTACAAAAGCCATATCAGGAACTTAAAATGTTATATATTATAGACAAGTCTTTAATTACATATGTTCTACATTTGAGAAAATATGTTTATGAAAATATATTTTAGTTAAGCAGTAATAATATAAAATAATCGTAAATAACTGTTGCTTACTGTGTTTTATTGTAAAATTTTTTTGCTTTTACTTTATATTATTTTTACTAGCGCGATTGAACATAATTCCATAATGTTTTTAAGGCTAATAAAATATGCTTAGTGCGTGCATCTTTGTCGGCGAAAATAAAACTACACGAAAACGTGACCGGGCTAACGTTATTTGTCTTAAAAGATTAAATTAGACACGAAATATGTTACATATGGTAGCTAAATTTTCCTCGAACAGTATTGTTGAAACGAAAAATATATACGTTAAGTAATTTTTTCTGTGGCAAACAAGATTAAGGTGCTTTTTTATTGAAAATATTTATTTTTAGTTTCACGTGGCATTTCACGAATGCAGTGTACATAGTGAGCTTAGTGTTCAGACTCTCCTTTTCCTAATTCCAATCCTATTTTAGAGACATTGAGTGTTGACAAGCGAAACAGAACATTGCCCTTTGTTTTATTATTAGAGCAAAGAAATGGAAATCCTAGAATTTTGAAATTTTAAAAAAAAAAACAAATATGGGCGGTGTTTAAATATTCATGTTTAACTAAAAAAAAAAATATTAAAAACTTATTTATATACTTAATTTCATATAAAATTAATGAAATATATTCACAAATGAAAATGTTTTAGTTTTATAAAAGATCTCAATTATGAAGTTAGTGTAGGAGCTTTAGTGAATAAGTTTAATCGATTTACTTATTAAATTTCGTGTATTTCTCAATTAATTAGAAATAAGCAGAGATTAGTAATTACCTAAACTGTCCGTTTAAAATCTGTTTGCCAATTCGACAAAAGATTTTTATATAGCGGAATCAAAAATTAAACTCTTTAACTGAACCAGATACGTTATATTAAGATATCGTAACTAAAACAAAAATCTGATTGTTCAAACAGCTCGTTTGACGAAAAAACATTGCTACAGTAATTTGAACCTTACGCCTCACGCCTAAAACGATCACGTGCATAACAATTGCAATTTAATTTTAAATACAACAGCAATAATTCATTCATTCTTTACTCGATTGTATTTAATTAGTAACAATTTAACTAGTTCAGAACAAATAGCAAACACGATAATCGGTAAATCC
Organism: Dione vanillae; assembly: GCA_037178615.1. Taxonomy (NCBI): domain Eukaryota; kingdom Metazoa; phylum Arthropoda; class Insecta; order Lepidoptera; family Nymphalidae; genus Dione; species Dione vanillae. The sequence goes on from JAZFAU010000954.1 coordinate 29,706, forward strand.
AATAGAATCTGTGAATTTAAAGTTTCAATCACACTAAATACATACATTTATTCAGTCTGACCTATTTAAGTTATATGGAATTTATTTTGGCCATATATTTTTTTTAATTTCATTCTATATTAGATTTAGGGGTTGTGTTACCTTGTTCTCCTCGAAAAAAATGTAGCTTTTGTGAGGTACCTCATATAATTTCAAATATTTCTTATTTATGTCTACATACGAGTATATCTCTAACAGAGCTGTTCTCTACGAACTAACCAACGTACATATAACATTGAATTTAATAATTGAGCTAATACATGCACTAGCATACTTTCATTCTGGTCCTAAAACCGACTGTTTCTGTGATATATATAGTGATAGATATATAAAATAAAACAAAAATGGGAAATGTTAAAATATTTGAAAACTAAACAGATGGAACGGACGTCCATTTAAGGTGGTAAAAATAAGGTGATAGAATATATAAATTCTTGACTGTACTTTATTACGTTTAAATTCGTCGTAATTCCCCAAGAAACACATTGAATGGCTTAAAGAGGTTCTTCACCATAAAAACCTTTTGTAGTATAACGACTAAGAATACATTAGAAATAAATGTAAATTGAACTTTTGTTGAGGAAGATAAGATTGTGCTTTAATGAATTGGAAAAGTAATTATACGGGAATTTTATTAATAGCTGTACTTGAAAGCGTACGTTGGACGATAACAGGCCTACAGTTTTGCTTAAATTTATTATTTTAGTTTTACGTTCTTCTCTTAAAAGCTTAAATGAAGAAAATCAAGTGTCATCATACTCTATTTCTCATTCACAAGAGTTTATATAGTGGAAATGAATGAGTGAATATCTTATAAAAGCGGGTAAATGAAACTATTTTTTTTATCAGCATTTTGAAAACGCGAAGTACTTTAATATAAAAAAATTAATAAAATATTACATATTAAAGATTTACCTTTTAAGAGTGAAATGTAACATAAAAATTTAACATTGAAAACTTTAGTACTAATAAAGTTTTCATATACATTTGGATGATGGATAAAAATAGTCGAGCAACTTTTCAGCTTAAAGATCCCTTTTAAAGAAATTTTAAGTGAGTCATATCATCTCAACACTTTCCACGTGACATATAGAATATCTACGTCTGAATAATGCATTATATAAAATTATTTAACTTCATTTTTAAACTTGACAGGTAACAACTAAAGTCATTTAAGAAACCTATAACTAAATATTAAAAAAATCTTACCTGAAGATGGCTAGTAAGAGTCAATAAGTCAGTATCAATAAGAACACCTCCTCTTATTTCGTCTAGTGGCGTGCTATTATTGCCTTTAAACCAATGCAGCTCAGGTGTAATTTCCCTTACACTTAAATGTAAAATCGCACATTTTAACGATAGTGTCTCGCCGCTCTCAAGAAAAGCTTCTTTGCTCATTTTTATTTCGGGCGCTGAAACAAATGGTTATTTTGGAGTTTGATGTAAACTATTTATTGTGACCTAAATGTTCAAAATTATTTACTATTTACATAAAATAAAAATATAAATGAAATTTTTTTAAGTTATAATAAGGAGTAATAATAAAGAATTATTGTTTTTTTAAATAACTTAGCATTAATTAGTGCTTTGGTTCTCAATATATAGTAATTTTACTGTTCTGGCAAATCAGATATTTAGAGATGAACGTATTTGTACGTTAATTAGATAAGAGTATACATGTCAAAAATGAAGCTCTTGGATAAACTCATTTGAAAATTTTGTTTATATCTAACGAATCTAAAGCTTTTTACATTTCCGAGAGCGGGATAGTAAAAATTGAAGATATACTAAAACATTTCAAAAAATTTTTCTTTCGACTTTCTTATTTCAAGTCAGGTGTATTCCGGAGTTGTATTCCGTTACTTAACTGCGTGTCAAAACTGCATAATGGGTAACAGTCTCCGTCTATTCTACTGTATCTGATGTATTTGTGAAGCAAATAATACTTAGAAATTTTAGTCAGTATTTAAATGTTTTTGTTGCAATGCTAATTTTGTAATAAACTCCGGAAATACTTAAATATTATTTTAGGTTTTATTCACACACTAAGAAAAGATAAATATTCTAAGATATGCAGTAAATTAACATTAAAAAGTAAGTTTTAAAAAATATATAACAATACATGATTCGATAAGAACAGTGGCATTTGTAAAGAAAAATTAAAAAAAAATATATATATATATATATATATATATATATATATATATATATATAGATATATATATATATATATATATATATATATATATATATATATATATATATATAGTATATATATATATATATATATATAATATATATATATATATATATATATATATATATATATATATATATATATATATATATATGTATGTATTACTCTACACAATTAAATTCTTATACATATATGACATATGCACATACATATGTAAGTAGACCAGTTTTATTACACATTCTAGAATACCCTTGAAGTATGAACTTCGTAGAAATTTCATATATAAATTTAATAATGTTTTCTTAGGAGGTAATGCAATTGGAATAATAAATTACACGACTTATGAAAACATACAAGACGTATTCTAGAGTTATATTAAACATAAGTAGTATATGTACCAATTCTTTACTTTACTAAACTTTCTTTTATTTTGTGATATTTTTTTTAATTTGAGGAACTCAACGCCGTGTTTCGTTTCCCGAGCAGAAAAAATTTAAAAAACATTTTTATATAAGCATAATTTTGATTCCCTTGGGGGGAAACGAACTCAC
>JAZFAU010000955.1:0-32387 GCA_037178615.1 Dione vanillae
ATAAATAAAAAAATTTTGCGTTCTGCTACCAAAAAAGTCAGGTTCAATAGCAAGAGGGAATACACAAAAAGGAAATCAAATAAGGCTGAGGGAAAATCACACCGCTAATTAATATTAAATTCAGGAAGGACGTGCGCTCGCGTCGGCCGTCTCACGTGCCCCCTTTACTACTTCTCGACTATTACTGCTAACTACTACTGACCGCTCGCGCGGGGTGTTCGCACAAGACTCTAAACTAGTCGGGGTTGCCATATATGAACAAACACTATGTATTCCCTTATAACCTTTAAATATTCTTCCTTTAACTTCTCATTCCTTTGAAATTACCTTTCTAATTGTTTGAATCTATTTATAGCTCCTTGTTTTGTATCTCCACATAACTGGACTGTATCTTCTACGCTTTGTTTCAGTGGCAAATGTACTATATATCTTCCATATTTATCTCTCTTAGTTGTGTTTTTGTAAATTTCTTCACACTTCTCTTCCTCATTTGTAAGTATCTTCTTCTTCTTGTATAATTCATTATCTACTTCCCAAAACTTCTTTAATATATTATTATCTTCTGTAACTAGGCTTCTTATATGTAATGTAATTATATTGTGTTGATTCTTCAAAATCTCTTTTTCTCTTTGTCCTGATAATATCCACCCTAACCACGTTTTTTGCGCTACTATTCCATCAGGCATTTTAATTAAACCATTTTCTATAATTTTACTAAAGACATCAGCGCCCAGTAAAATGTCTATACTTCCTGGTTTATAATAGTTCGGATCAGCCAAATCTATTTGTTTCAGCCCTTGCCAGTTCATCAAGACGGTTTTGGAAGGTAATTGAGTCGATATGGCCTTCAGCACATACGTCTTCACTGTTATGACTTCATTATCGTTAAATCGCGATGCAACTGACAGGTAAGTTAAGGTTTTTATAGGCATTCGGGTTTCTTCTCCTATTCCAGAGACTTCACCGTTGATACTAATTCTTTTCAGCCCTAGTAATTTTACAACTCTTGAAGATACGAATGAAGCCTCTGAGCCTTGGTCAATTAGAGCACGAAGCAAGTGTGTACCACCATCTCTTGACCTGACTTCTACTTGTGCTGTTGCCAATAACACCTCATGACCAAGTTGTTGTTTAGAGAAATGAGCAGTTGTTATAATCTGTTTGGGTTGTTCTTCTAGTTCTTCGTTTGTGTCTTTTACTCGGTGCAATAAGGAGTGATGTCTTCTTCTGCAGATTCGGTATGTTGTTTTATTTTTACAATTGTATACATTGTGATCTGGTACGAGGCAGTTAAAACAAAGATGATTTTTCTTTACAATTTCAAATCTTTGTTCCACTGGTTGCTTTGCAAAATCTTTACAATTATACATGAAATGACCCCCTTTACAATATGAACAAGAAGGTTGTAAATGATTATTAGGATACTGGGTTTGATGGATTTCATTACCTCTGTTTAAGACATGAAATGATTTAGAAGTTTGTAGTTTGTCCCTTATTGTTGAAATTGGAGTGACTAATTCTAGTGTACGAAATTTAGAATCAAGAAAATTTTTAAAATCCTCCCTCGAAGGCATTTCATCACTGTTCTTCTTATAAGAATATTCTTCCCATTCCTTCAATGACTCCAAGTCTAATTTTTGTCCCACTATAGATATCAAAATAAGATCCCAAATATCTGTACTAATATTTAAATTTTTTAAACTACTAATACATTCCGTAGTCGTGTCTAAAAGGTTCTTAATTTGAAAAAGTGACTGATGTGAAACCTTTTTCTGACTAAATAGCCTTTTTAAAATTGAAACAACAATCATTTTTTTATTTCCAAATCGCCCTTTAAGTAATTCCCAAGCGCCGGCATAATTATCTTGTGTAATTTTTATGTGTCGCAATAACATCTCTGCCTCTCCCGTCACACAAGTTTTTAAGTAATGAAGTTTTTGCACATCATTAATTGATGTGTTATGTACAAGCGCCAAAAACAAATCTTGATATGTGGGCCAATCTTCATATTTACCAGAAAACGTGGGTAACTGTATTCTAGGTAGTTTTGCGAATGATGACTGCGCATTATGTAATAAGTTTGACGAGTCAGTTTCCTCAAGAATCTTCGGTTTGCAATTTATTTTCGATAGTAAATCTAATAAATCATCCTTTAAACACATATAGAAGTCCTCGTATGAGTAATATTCTTCATTAAGAAAGTAAGGTAAAACTCCCCTTTGCTCTCGCGGTGTACACTTCAAAAGATTTTTATGCGTTTCTTTAAATGTCTCCCAGTACTCATCTATAGTGTTTAATCTTGTTTTTATATAACCTTTAGTTAACCTTTGCTTCGGACACTTCTTAATATTTGTTTGAGCCTTTTGAATCATATTCGCCACATCTTCTAAAGTAGATAATAATTTATTTTGTTCCACTGTAGGCGAGGCCATTTTAATTAATAATATTAACGTTTTCAAATCACAAGTAAAACTTCATACAAAAAAAGTTGTTTACTTCAACCGATGCAATTCCTTATCTATTAGCTTCTTTTGTATTCACGCGGCCGACTGCATTGACCGTTCGCTTCTTCAATCCGGCTCGTTTTGGACCATATGTTCGAGAGCGTTAGGTTCAATTTTGTGTAGCAGAACGGTTTGTTTGTTTTGTTAAAATTAAATACGTGTTGACTCCTTAATGGTTTATTATAGACTAATTTGTAACAAATACATCTTTAAAACTTGTATGTGAACATTTGTATTGGACATGTTACAATTCTTAATAATATGCGGAGGATAGAGGAAGCCCTGGGCTTAAAACAGGTATGTTAATATTCTATTATGCATATTAAGTATTTTTAAACTCTATGGTAACATTTTTAAAGAAATTATATGAAGATTTATTAGTAGTGAGACAGTATTTAATTAAAATAGGACCCGCTAGACGACAAGGTAAAATATTACAGACTAAGTTAGACAAAGCTAAATGTATTATTGCACAATATAATAATTATATAGAAAGTATTGAACGGGAAAGCACTGAAAAAGACGAGCTTCTTCTTTTTGAAAAATATTGTACGGATATTAAGAAATTGTTTGTGGATATTACTGAGTTGTGTCGAATTTCAGTCCGTTCTAGTATTTTTTCAACAATGGATAAATTCGACCTGAAGATAGCTTTGAGCTTATTGCCAGTGATGAATGATGAGCTTTCTAATTTACGACAACTTATCGATGGTATTGAGTATTATAGTTCGGTTCTCAATACTGAGTCACAGACGTATTTAATATCTTTTATTTTAAAAAGCAGATTGTCACAGTCTGCCAAGCTAAAATTAGCAACGAAATACGACAATGTACCTGATCTTTTAAATGATATGAAAAGGTTACTTTTACCAAGAAAATGTACAAATGCCTTGCAAAAACAGTTTTTTAATTGCAGGCAAAATAACGCATCTATAGATGTTTTCGGAAAAACCTTATCTGAATTATTCGTTGATCTTACAATTTCTCAATCTGAGGGAAATGTTGAAAAATTTAATATTTTAAAATCTATTAGGGAGAAACAGGCAATTCGTCAATTTAGCAACGGCTTGAGAAATCGTAGGATTGGCACTATTATTACGGCTCAAAAATTTGAAAATTTGAAGGCCTGAAGGCCGCAATCGATGAGGACATTTCAGGTTCAACTTCAACTGCTGAAGTGTTTACACTAACAAGGCATAATAATAATCGTTTCTTTAAAAACAGTTCCAGGCCACCTTCTCATCAGAGTATTTCAAGGGGTACGTACAATACTGACCGTTGCCGAAGCAACCATAGCTACAACGGGCGACAGTCACATACCAGAACTAGACAATGGGTCCAGCAGCCACAATCTCAGTCACGGGGAGCGCCACGTGGTAGAGCGCCATATCGAGGTAGAACTTTTAATAATTATTCTAGGGGTCATAGACCATTCAAAGGACATATTCGCACAGTAATAACTGATGAGTCACAGCCTCGATCGAGTTCATCCACTCAGAATTCGGAACCTGAAAATGATTTTTTTTTTCGTGCCTACAACATATAGTATTCTAGCCAGCGATAGTAGTTACTTCATAAAATTATTTTATAAAGACAGATACGCTTTTAACTGGCTCATAGATACAGGAGCCTCAATTTCAGCTATAAAACATAAACATGTTTTAGATTTCAACATTCCAATTAAGAAAGAAAACATAACCATAAACGGGATAGGTGGAAAAGTACAGGCTATCGGATACGTATATTTACAGTTGACAGTACATGCGCAGTTTATTAGTCATAAGTTTTATGTATTTGACACGTTACCTTGTAAGTCGCATGGTATTATAGGACAAGACTTTTTAGGAAAGTATGGAGCGGTGATTGATATGAAACATAATAGTCTGTCTTTATGGATTAGTGAATCTAAACAAATATCTTTGCAATTAATAGACTCGTGTAGTAATTTATTATCGTTACCTGCCAGATCAGAATCGATTCACTATATTAATACCAATTTAACAGAGGAATGTGTGGTATGTACAGAAGAAATATGTGAGTGAGTATTTATAGCGAGTACGTTAGTATATCCAATTAATGGCAAAATACCAGTTCGAATTTTGAATACAACCTCAAAAGATATAACTTTGTCTGAGATTAATATAGAAAATTTAAAGGAATATAACATTTGTAACTTTAATAGCATCGAGAAAAGTGCATCGAAAGTTAAAACACTCTTGTCACCACTTATCTATTTATTTGGAATGCGGGATCCATCTAGCCGTTTAATTAAATTTAGGTTAACATTAGAAGAATATGATTTTGTACTTGAATATTTAAAAGGGAAGAATAATTCTGCCGCTGACGCACTTTCACGTTTGCATTTAACTTCTAAGGACTTGAAAGAGATGAATCAAACGGTGATGAATGTAATGACACGTGGCCAGATGGCTAAGCAACAACGGGATGCTATTATTTCTAAAAACGATTGGACTGATCAACCAAAAGTTGTAGAAATTCATAGCAAACCGAAATATTTCACGGAATTACTTTTTATAAGCGCTTATGAATAAAATCGATATCGTAAATTGAAAGAGATAACAGATGAGAAGGGCTATTTAAGTTACATACCCTCTATGAATACTGTTTTTATTAATTTAGCTTCTCGATCGCAACTATCGCCAGGTGAATTTGTGAGAGAGCTGAATATGTTTTGTGGGAAAATAAATATTAACGAAATATATTTTATTAAGACTGAGAAAAATAATAAATTTGTGGAAAAGTTAATAAATGAAATAAATAACATGACGATCAAAAGGGTCAAATGAAGTAGCCAGAAACTTCGTAAACAATTTTATTCTCAGGTATGGAATCCCGAAGGAGATAGCTACAGACAGGGGAACGGAGTTTTTATCGGACACAATGAAAGAGGTCTGTAAACTTTTGCATATTAACAAGTTGCAGTCTACCGCTTATCATCATCAAAGTATCGGTGCCTTGGAGAATTCTCACAAACATCTAGGTAACTATTTGCGAATACAGACAGGCCATCACTCAGAAGCTTGGAGCATGTGGCTTCCATTTTGGTGTTTTTCCTATAACACTGCAGTACATACGGAGACTAAGTTTACTCCCTATGAGTTGGTGTTCGGTAAGAAATGTATTTTACCATCTAATTTGCGATCAGAACAAGTTAATCCTTTGTACAATTTTGATAATTATCCTTTAGAACTCAAATTCAGATTACAAACGTCACAAAAAGAAGCTAGAGAAAATTTAATAGCTAGTAAATTTAAAAGAAAAGATAAGTATGATCATAATATAAACCCTGTGACTTATAAACAGAATGATTTGATTTTATTTATTTATTTTATTTATTTATCCTTTATTGCACACAATACAAGGAGTAAACATGTACAAAAGGCGGGCTTAACGCTACAAAGCATTCTCTACCAGCCAACCTGTCATGTGGGAAATAAAAGTTGAGGTGTGCCAAACTAATTTCTTGGGAATTAAGTATATTAATGATTTATATACACAATAAATAAATATGAACATACATATTTATACACATGCAGATACATATATATATACACACATACACATACATACATACATATACATATACATACATACACACACATACATATATAAGCTACGTAATCATAATTAAACTTATTAAATACTTAATAAAACATAAATAATACAATTCAAGTATGTACAACTGTTATGAAACAGAAAACAACAAATGTTTTACTTGACGTTTGAAAGACTCCTTGGAGGGAGCTTTCTTGATAGACTCGGGTAAATCATTCCATAGCCTGACGCCAGCAACCGCGAATGAATTAGACATAAAGCCAGAATTGTGAACTGGAATGGAAAGTAAAAGATTTGCTTGGGATCGTAGAGGTTTATCATGTAAGGAAGAAAGAAATGAGAAGTCGGAAGAAAGATATGAGGGAGAATAGGGGTTAAACAAAATGGAATAAAGTAAGCAGAGCAATCTGGCTTTTCTACGATCAGTCACAGTGAGCCAACCGAGCTGCCTCCTACTGGATGAAATATGGTCATACTTACGCAGATTAAAAATAAAACGTATGCAGGTGTGTATTTTAATAAAAAATGAAACCGGCAGTAAGTTCCAAAACATATATTCAGGTCCATACAAAGTGATAAGGGAATGTTCACCCAATGTAGAAATAATTAAGGATAATAAAAAGTATGTTATTCACAAAAACAGAACAAAAATGTATTTTGAACCAATTACCTAACAATTTTGTTAAAAGTTTATGTACTAAATACTTACTTCAAAAGTTTGTAAAGATAGTAATTATAGTATGACATTATACTATATTAACATTAGTAATATAAGCTAAAATAAAATAAATTGTATTGTTTATTTTATTTTTCTTATTGCGGTGGAGATGAGATGTAGTGAATAGATTATATTAACTATACATACTTATTAACCATTATATACTATGTAACCTAATTTTGTACCTATTTAATGTACGCTCTATTAGAAATAAAGTCAGTATCTACTCAGCAGTCTCGGCTTTCATTCCTCTCTCAGGGCACCACATTACAATTTTGTTAGGCCATAATCCAGTATCTTTCATAGAAATAGACGGAATAATTTGTGAAGCAGATTCTTCACCAGAACTTAATGAACTTTCTACTTCTTCACAAGTATGTGAAGCAGGTCTTTCCTCTTGAACAACATTGGAAAATATTTGCCTTCGAAGGCTGCTTCTTCGCCCGTATTTGAGGCAATAATACTAAAAGAACTAGAAGTTGTGTAACATATATTATTTTATAATATACGTACATAAAACTATAATACTACATTAAAAATATATATATATAAAAAAATAAATATACACAAATAAACCGTCCTCAATGTCTATCGTATTAGATAAATCACGGGTATAGTTATAGACGTATACATATTGTGATGTCCTCTATTTATATCTCGGTATTACAAATAAAACCACCAAATTATCAGTAAGTAGATCCACAACTCAAGAGAACGTCCACCCGCTCCCGATGACAGATCGAAGTGCGAGTGAGGCGCCACAGTTGATTTGTGTACTATATTTTATTATATATCACATCTCTTCCTTTTTATATGTTAAATAATTATTTTAATCACAAGTTATTTTAATTTTAAATATAATTATTTAGAAACAACAAAACAGTATTTTTTATTTAAATCTATCTATTGTTAACTAAACATCTGAATTTAACCAATTTAAAAGCCTTATTCTCGCCCTGCTGAACACCTTGCAACGTCAAGTCGAATTCCTTGCAACTGAGATAGACAGGCAAGAAATGAGAAGGAGACGGAAATTTCTTTTGTTTCACGGGGTAGCAGAGCAGAAGTCAGAGGATTTAAAAACAAGCATCACTGGACTGATAGGTAAACATTTAATATTACCTAATTTTACTTCCTCATGTATCAAGACCTCATATCGACTAGGTAGATCTTCAGATAAACCTAGGCCTATTGTGGTTAAATTTTCTGATGTTTCAACACGAGACACTATTTGGTTTGCAAAGGGTAAACTCAAGGGCAGTGGGATCACTCAATCTGAGTTCCTCACTAAAGATCGTCATGAAGCTTTTCTCGAGGCGAGACAGCGATTTGGAGTTGACAAGTGTTGGTCCCGCAATGGATGGATCCACATCATAGGCCCCGATGGAACCCGGCATCGCATTGAAACCAAGTCTGAGGTTATTTCTCTTTCCATTGCAAATTGTAAGTCTCCTGTAGTTCAAAACATTGTAAAACCACCTGGGAAAGTCATGGTGCCTCGTGCCAAAAGAGTGGTGAAGAAGTAACTCATTATTTTAATTCTATTTTTTTTTTGTTACCCTTCTTAATTAATTTATGTTCCTTGGTTTTTATTTATTAAGTACAATTTTATCACATTTGTTTTTGCTTTTGTTACCACAATTTTTCATTTTTAATAGCACTTTTAATAAGTAAGTCACTAAATCACTACTAAAGTCTAATTACTTCCTGTGTTGAGTATTAGCTATTTATTTTACTTTTGTTGTCACAGTTTTTATTGCTAATAAGTAATTGTCACGAAGTCACTATTATTCTTTCTACCTCTTTTTGAGCATTAGCTATAGCTAAAACATTAATTTCAAATAAGTATTTTACTTTTGTTATCACAACTTTTATTGCTAACAGCACTAATTGGCAATATGTAATTGTCACTTTGTTACTTTATTCTTTATATTTCAGTTAAGTCTTTATATTTCAATTTTGAGTTGCAGATATATCTAAAACATTCATTTCACTATTATTTATTTATATTTCCACTTGTTAAAATTCATAACGTCAATGACGATCTTGTGTTTTTATAATACAGATTATATATATCCGTTCGGATACACTTTTAATACTTATGATGTGCTGCTTATTATTAAATAATCATTTTTATTTAATTTTTTTTTCTTTAGTCATCTTTTAATAATTACTTGTACTTAATTTTCTAAATTGTTATCATGATTTCATATATTTTGTTTGTTTTTTTTTGTTTTATTTTTTTTGTAAGTGATTTTAGTTCGTTTCTTTTGATTACTTTCTTGCAACTGGTGGATATGGTCATATATTTTATTATTGTAGTAGTTACGTCTTTTTTTATTATTATTATTATTTTGTTATATTTTTTTATATTATTATTATTTTTTTTTATATTATTCATATATATATTTGATATTTATTTATATACTTTATTTTCATTATAATTAATATTTTTAACTTATTTATTTTTATACATACTTTATATAGTAATTTCATATAGTATTCTTCGCATAATATAATGGCTCTCTACAATAACAATGACAATTCCTTTCTTTCCTTATCATCTTCGTCCGAAGGCATTGACAGCAATAAAAGTTTCCATAGCATTCCATCGCTTAATGAAAATCTTAATTCATACTTCTCGGATGTTCCGAAAAACTTTAACGTAGTCCATATAAACGCTCAGAGTATTCCAGCTCATTATCCTGATTTGTTGTCATCTTTTACTTCTAAGAACATACACGCTATTTTGGTTTCTGAAACATGGCTTAAACCATGCTTGCAGTCGACCTCATATGGGTTACCAGGATTTCAATTGATTTGAAATGATCGCGTGGGACGAGTTGGTGGTGGTGTAGCGATTTACCTGCGTGCCCATATTCCCTTTTCACTTGTGAATGCTTCACATTCAATGAATATTGCACATGCTGAACATTTATTCATCGAAGTTATACTTAACCACACTAAACTTCTACTTGGAGTTATGTACAGTCCTAATCTTAACGTTGATTATTTTGAGTCTTTTGAAATCCTGGTGGATCAACTTATACCCTCTTATGAGCATACTGTAATCATGGGTGACTTTAATACGTGTCTTCTCAAAAGAGACTATCGAGCGTCCCGTCTGCAAAGTTTAGTAAGTTCTGCAAATTTAAATTTATTGCCCTTAGCGCCTACTCATCATTTTCCAAACTGTAATCCTTCCCTTCTAGATTTAATTATAGTATCTTCCAATGAGCATGCAGCTAAGCATGGTCAATGTCCTGCACTTGCGTTCTCTTATCATGATCTGATTTATTTATCCTACAAAGTAAGACCCCCCAAAGCTAAATCAAGAATTCTTCTCCTACGCAATTTTGGAGGTATGGATTTGGAACGCTTACGTGAGGATGCCAGGAAAATTGACTGGTCCATTATTGATGATGCAAATTCAGTTGATGAGCAAGTAAGCTTTTTTAACTCCTTTCTAATTTAGCTATATGATACTCATGCTCCAGTACGACCGGTCAGGATGAGACATTTACCTGCACCATGGTTAACGGCGGATATTAAAAAACTCCAAACTAAGAAAAATAACGCTAAATCTAAATATATCTCTGATTCTAGTGATGTTAATCGAGAAAAATATGTGAGAGCACGAAATCGTTGCAACAGGGTTTGTAGAGACAGTCAACGACGCCATATCTATAAATCAGTACTTGATGAAGATGATCCAGCCAAAGTTTGGAAATTTCTAAAATCCCTTGGAGTTGGTAAATCGAAGCATGTTGTTGATTCCAAAAATTTAAATTTCAACTCTCTTAACCAGCATTTCACATTTTCTAGTACAATTGATAGTACAAATAAACTACAGACTTTAAATTATCTTTCTACATCACCGACTCCTTTTAAGTTTAATCAATTTACTGTCAGTGATGTTAAGAGAAATATTATGGCAGTTAAGTCGGATGCAGTTGGTGCTGACTGCATTAGTCGTAAAATGATCATCCCTTTATTAGACCTATTGTCTCCTGTAATCACAACTATCCTGAATCGATCCATAGTCCTAGGTGATTTCCCGTCTATCTGGAAAGATGCCCAAATCATTCCCCTGCCAAAAAAATCTAATCCTTCTTCCTTTTCTGATTATCGTCCTATTTCCATTCTTCCATTACTGTCAAAAGTGCTTGAACGTCTTGTTCTAAAACAATTAAGCACATTCCTATTAAAACATAATTTTTTAAATCCTTTACAATCTGGGTTTCGACATGGTCATAGTACGACTACTGCTTTAGTCAAAATCACTGATGACATCCGTCAGGGTATGGAGAGTCAGAAGGTTACGGTGTTGACATTGTTAGACTTTAGTAACGCTTTCAACACTGTTGATTTTGACATACTTCTTGCCATACTTAGTTCTTTTAACATACCTCCTGAAGTGATTGATTGGTTTCGTTCTTACTTGTACGGACGCCGACAGCGCATTCGAATAGAGGACTCATATTCCGATCGGTCGCTTTTTAGTGCGGGCGTCCCTCAAGGTGGCGTGTTGTCTCCTCTTTTATTTTCAATTTTTATCAATTCAATCTGTCAAAAAATCTCTTCTCTCTACCACCTGTATGCCGACGATTTGCAAATTTACTCACAAAGTTCTCTCACTGAACTACCTAACACTATAAAAAAATTAATAAGGACCTTGAAACCATTTCAATTTGGAGTACATACTTTGGGCTAGTGATAAATCCTTTAAAAACTCAATCTATTGTAATCGGTAGCCCTAAGTTGTTGGCGAAAATTGATAAAACGCAAATGGCGCCTTTAGTAATAAATGGGACTTATATTCCTTTCACCGAATCGGTGAGAAATTTAGGAGTTATTTTAGATCAACATCTGTCGTGGGAACTACAAGTAGGACAGGTAAGTAGAAAGATTTATGCTGCATCGTCGTGTCTGCGTAGGCTCCGTAATTTCCTACCATTACCCACCAAAATTGTGTTGGCAAACTCACTCCTATTACCCATTCTTGATTATGCTGACATGTGTTATCTTGACATTAAAGAGGAGCTATTGAAGAAACTTGAGCGGCTTCAAAATCTTTGTATTAGGTTCATATTCGGTGTACGTAAATATGACCACATTTCCGAATTTCGAAATAAGCTTAAGTGGCTCCCTATTCGCCTTCGCAGGAATACTCACATACTCCATCTTCTCTATTCAGTGCTGTTTAATCCTTCTACTCCTCCTTATTTGAAGAAACAATTTAAGTTCCTTCATGACACCCACTCACCTTCCTTACGCTCCAACAATAACCTTTTACTTGAAATTCCCCTTCACTCTTCCTCTTTTTATTCTAATTCCTTCACTATCAAAGCTACTAGACTACTATGGAACTCTTTACCTCTTAGGATCAGGCGTGCTAAGAGTCTACACATCTTTAAGAAGAAACTTAAAGAATACTATTTAAACCAGTAGTGTTGTTTGTTTTTTTCTTTCTTTTATATGAAATTAATATTTTTGTTTTGTTTTGTACACCTAGATTACTAAATTTATAGTATGTATTATTTTCAATTTATGTAGATGTATATGTGTATATGTATGTATATGTGTATGTATGTATGTATATATGTGTATATGTATATATGTATGTGTAGGTATATATGTGTATATGTATGTGTATGTATATGTATATGTTTATGTGTATATATATTTATGTGTATTTATTTATGTATGTTTATAATCGTATATTTATTATATATATTTTATTAATATATATATTCCATATATCTTACCGAATGGAAACATCCAGAAGACGAAAGATACTTCTTTTCCATGGTATACGTGAGGAAAAGGCAGAAGATGTAGGCGAGCTGATAAGTAATCTTGTGACTGATGACCTTGGTATTGACAACTTTTCAAACTCATGTATCGTGTCAGCGTATCGGCTTGGTCATAAGCATAGTGAGAAACCGAGACCAGTTGTCGTAAAGTTTTCAACTCCGCAAGTTCGTCACAATATTTGGGCTGCCAAAACAAAATTCAAGGGCACAGGCATCACCATATCTGAGTTTCTGACGAAAATCCGTCATAATTTGTTTATGCTCGCCAGGCAACGGTTTGGTGTAGGGAAGTGCTGGACACGGAACGGAGTCGTTAATATCATTGCGTCAAACGGTTTGCGATATACAGTGGAATGTTTATCTGACCTTCAGGGTATCCCAGTGACCGTACCTAAATCTCCGTCAGTAGTGCATGAGGCTGTTGTGCACAAGAAGTCCGACAATATTAACAAAGTAGTAGTGCAGAGGTGTAAGCGAGTAACCAAGAAATAGATATATTTATTTTTTTTTTTATAAATTTTATGTTATATGTTTCTTTCTTTATTATTTTTATTATTTTTCTAGGCACTAGTTTAAATTGTAATTATTCACTTTTATTTGTCTTGCTGTGTTATAAGTTTGTTTTATTTATATTATTTATTTCACAATTTTTATATGATTGTTTACACTTATACATTTGCAATGTGATCTGTCAATTATTAAAAATAACCACAACACTTGTCTGGTTGACACAGCGTATAAATATTTATTGTGTTGCATTGGACAATTGTCTTTTTGCCGGTATAAACAAGAAACTTTATTGCTTTATTTTTCTTTATTTTTTTTATTTTATTAGATTATTATTGTTATTGTATATAGTATATAATGAATATAATGAACCGCGTTCTGCTACCAAAAAATATATATTGAATAGTGGGTAGGGGTCAGCAATTGTGGAAGCGTGCTGAAGTGGAGGTTATTTATTAATTATTTACTTTATAGTCGGTTTTAGGATAATAGAAATTGTACAGTACCTTATCTTCATGATTCACAACACAAACACTGATTGTTCCCGGCCGGCATGGAATGTCTCACTTGAGTCTTCTTCACTAGGGGTTACTTGCACTATTATCTTTTGTAGGTTTGTCTTTGTCAGGTTCAATATCAAGAGGGAATACACAAAAGGGAAATCAAATAAGGCTGAGGGAAAATCACACCGCTAATTAATATTAGATTCAGGAAGGACGTGCGCTCGCGTCGGCCGTCTCACGTGCTACTTTTACTACAACTCGACAACTACTACTGACTGCTCGCGCCGGGAGTTGGCACCAGGCTTTGACGACAACCCGCGCGGGGGTCATCGCAGGGGGCGGCACAAATAGGAATAAACATAGCCCCCGCCCTAAACATCTAATGTTTACGAGAAAATGGGAGTAGCTAACTAATAGGTAGACGAACTAATTTGGTTAAGGCTCTCTTTAGGATACCTGTCGATGTCTTAACATCGACCACACGCACAACGCTATCTTTACCAGGATAAATTTGGGAAATGCGACCACGTCGCCACTGTAAAGGGGGTAAATTATCATCTTTGATGAGGACTAGCTCGCCTACTGTTGGAGGATTCACTGGATCAGTCCACTTCTGCCTAGTCTGCAGAGTGTATAGGTACTCTAACTGCCACCGCGACCAAAAATGTTGAGTTATCTGTTGCACTACTTGAAAACGGGTTAAACGATTAATTTTTACATTGTTATAGGGATACTCCGGCAAAGCACTAAGAGGTTGGCCAATCAAAAAATGACCAGGCGTCAAAACTTCTAGATCGTTAGGGTCATTAGATAAGGGACATAACGGCCGGGAATTTAATACCGCTTCAATTTTAGCAAAAATCGTAGTTAATTCCTCGAACGTTAAAGGAGTTTCATAAACGACCACCGACTCTGATGATTCCTTTCTTGTCAAGAAAGAGTGAGAGTCGTCTTAGGGAAGACCACAAGGAAACGCTACGCGCTAACGCGATAAGGATACAGACAGCTCAACGGGTAAGTTTCGGGTTTTATTTATAAATCTCACCATCGTTATCTAAGGGGTTAGCAATCATGGTTTGAGGGGTCTCTTCAACCTTCCAGAATTTCTCGATGAGACGGGTAAGGATATTCCAGTCATGGGGGGCTCTAATTCACCATAATCGGCAGCGACTGGACCGCAAACAATATAACCAAAAATTGTAGATAAAGCAGTAAGGCCGTTAAAGTTAAATATTTTATCTTGTAATAAAAGCGCGCCGAACACGTCAGCACCCAATAGTATATCTATCGGGCCAGGCTTATTATAGGTAGGGTCAGCAAGGGAAAAATCACTACTAGGAAAAAACACAGACTCAGGGAACTCAAACTCAGGATGCGTACCGGCAATCACATCTATAACCATAGCAGAGGTTGACACCTCAGGGAAGGAATTATACAAAGGTTTAAAACACAGGGAAATAGAACCACGGGAAACCACTAAAGGAATATTACCTATGCCACGTAAAGGGGCACAGGAGGGGGAGATGGTCAAATTGAGGTAGTTAACAACAAGATCGGTTGTAATGAGGCAACCCTGGGCACCGGTATCACATAAGGCACGCGCTTCAATAAAATAGTCACTAGCAGTTTTAACGTGTAATTTAACAGTAGGCAATAATATAAGGGAATTGGGTGAGATATTAAGGCAAGGGGAAAGGGGAGTAATACAAGTATCTAGCTATATGGGTCTATCTTCTCTATTATAGGAATTATCACGATATCTTATAATATTTTCAACCTGTCTATTATTTTCAACCTGTCTAGGTTGGGGCGGAGCATTTTCTCTGGGGGGATAAGCTCTCTGGGAATGTCGTTGGGGGGAGCGCTGGAGTTGCGAAGGGGAATATTTCTTATGCTGGCCCCCGCCCATATGGGGACCGCGGGTAGAAGAAGGACAGGTCCGCGGATAATTGCGTTTATTAAATTTGGAATTATAATTATAATTGCGATTGGATGAGGTAGGATACATTGGGTTACGGGAATCATTAAAACATAGCATAGTGTGATGGGATGAGCGACCGCAGGTTGAACATTTGTAGTCCCGCTTGCACATAAGAATTGAATGTTTGTCCAAACACCTATAACATAACCGGGAATGTTTTACAAATCCCGATCTTTCTCTAGGATTCATAGCTCTAAATTCAGGACATTCACGGAGGTAATGGGAAGAGGAAGCACACAGGTAACATTTTTTACTATTATTTATTACAGGTAACATTTCTTGTCTATTGTTTAATATAGGGGAGGGAGGAGCCGCAAAGTAAGTATGTTTAGGTACAGTACTTTTAAATTTCGTCAGGTTAGAATCTACAAGGGAGGTGTTGCCAACGTTGTCATGGTGACGACATTCGTCTTCCAAAAAAGTAGTAAGATTTTTAAAGGTAGGTAATTCATTAGCGTCACCGCCATAACAACGCTCAAAACGGGATTTCAAATCAGAGGGAAGCTTAGTCAAACATATATGTACTAACATATAAGACCATGAGGAGACGGGTAACTCTAAACGTTCTAAACAGCGATAGGCAGTTAACAAGGGGTTCAAAAACGCCGCGCGCAAACCTGTAAATTTTTTCGAAATCTCCGGCAGGGTAAGTATCTGGGTTATGTAGGTATCAGCAAGAACCCGTGTATTGTGATATCGCTGTTTCAGCAACTCACGAGCAACTTCATAGTTGCCTTCTTCAATTTTTAAATGTAGCAACAACCGCTTAGGTTCATCTGCTAAGGATCCAACCAAGTACTGTAATTTCATTGTGGGGGTTAAATGGTGTTGGGAATCTACTACACTGTCAAACTGATCAATAAAACTTATCCAGGAGTCAGGATGTCCATCAAACTTAGGGATAGGTAAATCAGGTAATCTATTACAAGGAGTTCGCTCAGTAATATTTTTACTACTCATTCTTACGGGTGTACTGGCTATAACAGGATCAACTACGGGAGCAGGTGGGCACAACTCTAACTGACGCACCCGGAGGTCGTCTATTTTCTTATTTACTAAACGCACTTCTTTTTTTACATAACTAATTTCTTGGTAATCGATAGCCGGGTCTAACCCACCCAGGAGCACTGAGGACGCGTTTACAAATAAATTACAATGAGAATCTAAATCCTTGAACCTAACTAATAATCTAGGTATTTCAGAAGTGCCAAGAAGTTCCGAGGTATCGGCAATCCAATCGGAAACAAAGCGTACCACACCTATATTTTTTCTATATTCTGCGCTTTCCGTATATAAGGAACATTTTACTGTTTCATCATGAGTAGCCATTTTAAATTATCAAGTAAACTAATAACTGAACTAAAATATTAACAATTAATAAACTCGTAATAAATAATGAACCCACTACCAACGGGCGAGATCAGAAATCAAGTAAACAAATAACTCAACTAAAATATTAAAAAATAATAAACTCGTAATAAACAATGAACCCACTACCAACGGGCGAAATCAGAAAACAAGTAAACAAATAACTCAACTAAAATATTAAAAAAATAATAAACTCGTAATAAACAATGAATCCACAACAGCTGGCGAGATAAGAAACCAGTTACGGTCAAGTTCAGGGACGCGTCGCATCTACATATATCGCAATACAACAAAATAATATGATATACAATATGACTACAATTAAGGCTTAAGCTTCATTTAAATAAAATAAAAAAAAGGGTAACAATAAAAATGTAGGGATAATATTTTAAAGTAAGTTAGTTTTTTAAGGAAATTATATTAAAATATTTTAACTAACTTCAATTATAATTTAAAACGGGATAGGTAATAACGTATAGACGTAATATTATAAAATATATGTAACCATATTATGTGTATTTATTATATTTTATATTTAATATATAAAATTATATTCAATATTTATTTATATATTTTACACATTATACATTCACCCTACACAATTATATACTCAATATTATATGTATAAAAATTTCATATAATATTATTTATAATAAAATATAATTCACGAGCATACTCGAATGAAACGCGTAGTATGCGGCAAGGCGAGCGCGCGACGATATGATTCTACCCACGACTGCGTTATATTTTAAACAACTCGATGCGAACACGTTTTAAAAGGTTAGGAAATCAAATTATATTGTAATTATGCGTTAGGTACCAAATTAAGAGCCAAAATACCAAAACGGGAAAATAACACTGTAATCAAAGGGACTCAGGGGCATGAAACTACGCTATAATCAGGGGGACTCAGAGGGATTAAACCACGCTATAATTAAGGGGGCCCAGAGGGATGAAAACCACGCTCTGCTACCAGAAAATGTATATAGTATATAATGAATATAATGAACCGCGTTCTGCTACCAAAAAATATATATTGAATAGTGGGTAGGGGTCAGCAATTGTGGAAGCGTGCTAAAGTGGAGGTTATTTATTAATTATTTACTTTATAGTCGGTTTTAGGATAATAGAAATTGTACAGTACCTTATCTTCATGATTCACAACACAAACACTGATTGTTCCCGGCCGGCATGGAATGTCTCACTTGAGTCTTCTTCACTAGGGGTTACTTGCACTATTATCTTTTGTAGGTTTGTCTTTGTCAGGTTCAATATCAAGAGGGAATACACAAAAGGGAAATCAAATAAGGCTGAGGGAAAATCACACCGCTAATTAATATTAGATTCAGGAAGGACGTGCGCTCGCGTCGGCCGTCTCACGTGCTACTTTTACTACAACTCGACAACTACTACTGACCGCTCGCGCCGGGAGTTGGCACCAGGCTTTGACGACAACCCGCGCGGGGGTCATCGCAGGGGGCGGCACAAATAGGAATAAACAGTTATCTTTATTTTATTTTGTTGTTTCTTGGATTATTGTAATTTTTAGTTGCTTTTTATTGTTATTACTTTTCGTTTTTATGTTAATTTTTGTATATTTACACATTTTTTTTTTCTTTTGTACTAATTTGTATATTTATCTCTCCTCGCAACTGGCCGGTACTTAATAAGTTATTTAGTTGCTATTTTTATTTATTTATTTATATATTTTCTGTATTATACATATTCATATATTTATATTATTTACATATTATATTATTTTATTATTGTTATTAATACTTTAGATATATTAATTACTATGGCAAACAATATTGGTGAATTTGATGATGCTTTCCTGTCCTATTCATCATCCACAAATGGGTCGAACAGTACAGACAGTTTCTTCAGTATTCCCACATTAAGTGACACAATTGAGCAAAATTTCTCAGATGCTCTCAAAAATTTTAATGTTATCCACATTAACGTACAAAGTATTCCTGCACATTACTCAGATTTTCTTACTACATTCAGCAATAAAAATATTCATGCAATATTGGTATCAGAGTCATGGCTAAAGCCTTGTTTGCAATCGACTTCATATTCGCTCCCGGGGTTTCATTTGATTCGTAATGACCGCATTGTCCGCCCTGGGGGTGGGGTCGCTATATACTTACGATCTCATATTCCTTTTAACATAGTTGAGCAGTCTGTGCATCAAGCAAATGGTGAACCAGAACATCTGTTTATCGAAGTAGTTCTTTCACATACAAAGGTTTTGCTTGGCGTATATTATAGTCCAAACGTTACGGTCGATTACTTTTCATCTCTCGAAACCCTATTGGAGCGTAGTAAGCCATTGTACTCGCACACAATTTTAATGGGCGATTTCAACACCTGCCTTCTAAAAAATGATTTACGTGCCTCTCGGTTAAAGTCCTTGATTACTGGTGCTGATTTGCATATTCTTCCTCTTGCTGCCACACACAACTTTCCCACTTGCTTACCCTCGCTTCTAGACTTAGTTCTCGTTTCATCCATTGATCATGTTGAAAAACATGGTCAATACCCTGCATTAGCTTTTTCTTATCATGATCTTATCTACCTATCGTATAAGATCAAACCTCCTAAAGCGAAGTCAAGAATACTTCTGCGACGCAATTTTGGTGGAATAGACTGGAATCATTTGCGGGAAGATGCAGCTGCAGTGAATTGGCAAGATATTTTAAGCTGCACAACAATTGATCAGCAAGTTGCCTCTTTTAATTCCTTGCTGTTGCAACTTTATGATCGTCATGCCCCATTGCGTCCTGTGCGGATGCGACATCTTCCTGCTCCATGGTTAACAGAGGATATAAAATTACTACAAAAAAAGAAAAACACGGCAAAACTGCGATTCAGATTGAATCCAAGTGACAAAAATAAACTTAAATATAATAAAGCTCGGAATCTTTGCAATAGGGTGTGTAGAGATCATCAACGACGCCATATTCACAAACGTGTAGTTGAAGAAGATGACACTTCTAAAGTGTGGAAATTTCTTGAATCCATAGGAGTTGGTAAAGCACGTCAAAACATTAATCCTCAGAATATCGATTTAAATAAGCTTAATAAACATTTCTCTTCTTCTGGTACAATTAGTGACATTACCAAGCAAAATACACTTATTCAAATTGCCGCTATTACCACTCCTCGTGTTCCAAGTTTTCTTTTTAGTCAATTCACGGAAAGTGATGTTAAGAAGAACATTATGGCTATAAGCTCTGATGCTGTTGGCGCTGATTGTGTCAGTCGTAAAATGATTATTCCCATACTTGATATAATCTGTCCTTTCCTGACTTCCATACTTAATTTTTCCATTGACTCCTGTGAATTTCCGTCGTCATGGAAGGAAGCACAAATTGTTCCGTTACCCAAGAAGAATAATCCTACTAGTGATAGCGACTATCGCCCAATATCCATACTTCCCTTTTTATCCAAAGTCCTAGAACGCCTGGTCCAAAATCAGCTTGCACATTTCCTTTCTCAAAATAGCCTTCTTAATCCATTGCAATCCGGTTTCCGTCCAGGTCATAGTACGACGACAGCGCTTGTTAAAATAACTGACGATATCCGTTTGGGCATGGACACACAGCAAGTTACGGTTCTGACGCTGTTGGATTTTAGCAACGCCTTTGGTACCGTAGATTTTGATATAATGCTTGCCATTTTATCTTCTCTTAACATATCTCCTTACGTAATTGATTGGTTTCGTAGTTACTTGTGTGGACGTCGGCAGCGAATTCAAATTCAGGATTCGTATTCAGACTGGTCCCCGGTCAATGCTGGCGTTCCGCAGGGTGGCGTGTTGTCTCCTCTTTTGTTTTCACTTTTTATTAACAATATTTCCCGACATATCACTTCTCTCTACCACCTCTATGCAGATGATCTCCAAATCTATTGTCAATCTAAAATAGCTGACCTTCCAGCAGCTATTAATAAAATTAATGATAATCTTGTACAAATAGCCACATGGAGCACTTGCTTCGGAGTACAGTTGAACCCTAGCAAAACTCAAGCTATTATTGTTGGTAGTCCGAAGCTTGTATCAAGAATAAATATTTACACTTTACCTCCAATACTTTTAAATGGCCATATGATACCTTATAGTACTACTGTTAAAAACCTTGGAGTCATTATTGACCATAATATGTCATGGGATCCGCAGGTGAGTGAGGTGAGCAGAAAGATGTTTGCATCGATAGGATATCTCCAAAGATTACGCAATTTTCTACCTATTCCAACCAAAATTGCATTGGCACAATCTCTCCTCTTACCAATTCTTGATTACGCTGACTCTTGTTATCTTGATTTAAAAGAGGAGCAATTAAACAAACTTGAGCGTTTACAAAATCTAGCTATTCGGTTCGTCTTTGGATTAAAAAAGTACGACCATGTCTCCGAATTTCGTAAGAAGCTCAAATGGCTCCCAATCCGTCTTCGCAGGAATAGTCATATTCTTCACCTTCTTTACTGTGTGCTGTTTGATCCATTAACCCCACCATATCTAAAGGCGTGTTTTAAATTTTTGGGACATTCTCATACCCGAAGTCTGCGCTCTAATAAAAATCTCATTCTAAAAATACCTTCACACTCCTCTTCCTTCGTCACTAATTCCTTCACAGTAACAGCCTGTAGACTATGGAATGATTTGCCTCTAAATGTGAAAAGGGCAAAATCATTAATTACTTTTAAAAAACTTTTAAAATTACATTTTCAAGCCCTCTGAACCTCTACGATAATATGTACGTAGGTATTTATGTATATGTGTGTATGTGTATGTATGTGTATGTATGTGTATGTAGGTGTTAATATGTATATGTATGTATGTATATGTGTGTATATATGTATATGT
Source organism: Dione vanillae (assembly GCA_037178615.1). Lineage (NCBI taxonomy): Eukaryota > Metazoa > Arthropoda > Insecta > Lepidoptera > Nymphalidae > Dione > Dione vanillae. The sequence continues at coordinate 21,844 of JAZFAU010000955.1, forward strand.
ATTGTTATGTACATGTTTATGTATATATTTTATTAGTATGCATTATAATTACTATTCATAATAATTATATTTATTCACACCCTCAACCCTTTTTTCCTCCCCATTATTTCCTATGCCTTAAGGTTGCCTGGAAGAGATCGCTGTTATAGCGATAAGGTCGCCTATTGTATATTTTATTTAAATAGTGTTTCTCATTGTCATATCATATGGGTGTACAATAAAGAGTGTATCTATCTATCTTTCAGTATATGCACCACCCATTCTTATACTACTCCTACATCCAAAGGAAAGAAAAAGGTTGCCTGGAAGAGATCGCTTCAAGCGATAAGGTCGCCTTGTTGTGCTTTTATTATTTTCTGTTTGTTTTACTCCTTATTATATATTTTTAGTTATGTGCAATAAAGAATATTATTATTATTATTATTATTATTACTTTCCATTGACCTTCTACTTTCTTAAGGTGAACGATATTTCTCCTATATTCCTGGCCTGTTTCGTCATTCCTGACATTTATGTCGCTCCCCTCGGCACTGATAACAGTATGTGGTGTCGGATTAAATTCAGAAGCTAATTTATTTTCTTTTATTACATTCTTTACATAGACTTTCTCGCCAACTTCTAATTCTCTTTCTGTAGCTTTCCTCTTCCTGTCTTCATTCTTTTTTTTCTTTTTTTTCTTTATCTCGGTCTCTTATTTCAGAATCATCGTATTTATTTTCAAGGTCAGTTAAAAAAGGTAATTTGTCTCTGAACTGTCTTCCGTAGAACAATTCGGACGGGGTTTTTCCTGTGGAAGGGTGAGGTGTGCTGTTATACATCATTAAGTAACTTAATAAATCATCTTTCCAATCAGATTTTTCACATTGACTGATCGTCAGTCGCTTAAGTATATCCCTGTTTTGCCTCTCTACCTCCCCGTTTTGCTGTGGCCAGTAAGGAATTGTATTGAAAAGTTTAATGCCTTGTTCAGTGCAGATTTTTTTAAAATCCTGGCTACAGAACTGTTTTCCATTATCGACTGTTATACTAGCAGGATTTCCAGTTCGTGCGAATATTCTTTTTAAGACTTTTATTGTGTCACTAGCGGAAATAGATTTCATAGGTTCGATCTCTTTGTATCGGCTGTAATAGTCGATAATTACTAAAAGATAATCCCCACTAGGCAGTGGACCTAAAAAATCTTCAGTTCAAAGTTCACGCCTTTTCATGGGTATTGGTGGGTTTGGGGCTGACACTAATGTACATCCTCTGCAGTTTTTTACAATACTTTCGGCGTCTTTGTCAATCTTTGGCCACCAAACCTTTGTGCGCAATCTAGCTTTCATGTTAACAATACCAGGATGGCCTTCGTGGGCTGCTGCTAATACTTGTTTTCTCAGCTTAGTTGGTATAACAATTTTGTTCCCTCTTAATAAAACGCCATCATGTAACCAGAGTTCATGTTGAAATACCTTATAATGATTTATTGAAACATCCCACGTGTTTTTTATCAAAGCGTCCTTAATCAATTTAAACTCTTTGTCATCATTCGATACTTTAACTATTGATTTAAGAGATAATGCCGTGGGTCGCGTATGTTGAATAATTTGGTTAACATGATGTTCGTCTTTAAAGGAACTTGTTTGCGTCTCGTTAGTACTACTTTTACACAGACGGGAAAGTGGGTCAGCTACATTGGATTTTCCAGGCTTGTAAATCACTTTATAATCATACGATTGTAACCGAAGGACCCATCGCTCAATTCCAGCACAAGGTTTTGATCGCGTGCCAAATATGACTTCTAAAGGCTTATGGTCTGTGACTAGTTCAAATTTTTTTCCATACAAGTACATGTGAAAGTGGTCTATCGCCCAAACTAGAGCTAATGCTTCTTTCTCAGTCTGACAATATCGTTTTTCGACATTTGTCAGACTCTTACTTTCAAAAGCAATAATACGAGGTTCTTTGTTATCGTACTGAATTAGTACAGCCCCTAAACCTACAGGACTTGCATCAGCCATAACTTGGGTACGGTCTTTCGGATCATAATAACCTAGGGTAGGAATCTTAGAGAGGCAGTATTTTAATTTCTCAAAAGCTTTTTCTTGGTCTTTTTGCCAACAGGCCGTGATATTGGCATTTTTATGAACTTTTTCGCGTAATAATTGCCGAATAGGTTCTGTTAAGGTTGACAGATTGGGGATCCACTTTCCCACAAAGTTAATTAATCCCAGAAAACTCTGGATTTCTTCGATGGTTTCCGGTGGTCTAAATGTCTCAATTATTTTAATATATTTGTCAAGTGGTTTAATGCCTGATGACGAAAATTCGTGACCCAGAAACTGTATAGCTTTTGCCTTAAAAACACATTTTTTTGTATTTAATAAGACATTGTTGTATTTTAGCACTGACAATACTTTTTTGAGCCGGGTATCATGCTCATTTTCGTCACGCCCAAAAACAACGATGTCATCTATAAAATTTACAACTCCTTCACATGACAATAATATTTTTTCCATAATTTTTTGGAAGTGCTCTGGTGCGCAGGATAGTCCAAACATTAATCTCTTATACCGGTAAAACCCTTTGCTAGTTATAAAAGTTGTAATTTCTCTACTATTTTCTTTAAGCTCCACGTGGTGAAAAGCATTTTTTTTATCTAATTTTGAAAACGGTTTTGATTTACCAAACTTAAGAATTAATTGTGCTATCGTGGGCAGGGGATGATTTTCCCTGATGATAGCTTTATTGGCAAGTCGCATATCCAGGCAAATACGAATATCATTATCAGGTTTCAGGACCGGTACCATCGGAGAAACCCAAGAGGATGGTTTGTTTACAGGTTCAATTATGTCCATTTCTACCAGTTCATCAATTTTTTTATTTATCTTAGATTCCAAAGGAATAGGAACTCGTCTATAAGGTTGGCAAACTGGAGGAACCGTTTTATCTATAGTAATTTCTAGTTGGACATCTTTGAACCTGGGAAATTGTTTTTGTTCAATCGAATTTACATCAAAACTTAATTTTAACAAGTTTAGGGAGACAGCAGTTTCTTTACCCAAAAGATTTTTGGAACCATTTACTATAATATAAAATTTAGCAGTTATTGATTTAGAACACACTTTTATTTGTGCATCAAATAAGCCTAGCACTTTTAGTGGTTCTTTAGCACCGTAGGCTAGAAACGTTTTGTCTGAATATTTTTGTGGATTAGAAACTGTAACATTCGATTTTTTCATATACTCCCAAGTTGTATCGTTTATTATATTAGATTTACTACCAGAATCTATGAGCATTTTGATATTTACCCCTCCTACCTGACAGTCTACAGCTCCATCATCATCGATGTGAAATATGTAGTCAATAGACGTAGGCTCTTTATTTTTTGATGTATCTTGATTGTACTTTTTAATTATATTGTTGTCATTCGACCGGAAATTAGTATTTTTTCTTTTATTGGCCCTTGTTCTACAGTGCTTCTGAAAGTGACCTTTGAAACCACACTTCAAACAATTAGTATTAATTGCAGGGCAGGAACTATTATCACTTTTGTGGTTTTTACTACCAGCTCGGCTACAGCTTAGATCAATGTCTTTTTTCATGTAACGTTTGTTTAATTTAGTATCTATTTTATTAATACTGGAAGTAGTGTTTTGTCTATCGTGGAACTCATTTAATTGTCTTTCTACAGTTTCTAAAGAATTTGCTTCTGTAATAGTTTTTTCTATTGTTGCCGTGTCACCAAGTATCAAAATATTCTTTCTTAGTTTGGTGGAGCTACACTTTTCTACTATTTGATCTATAAGATTTTCATCCTCGTTAGCAAAGTTACATTTTGAGCTTTGTCGTCTTAAGCGAATCAAGAATTTTTCGAATTTCTCGTCTGATTCTTGTTTCATTAAACGAAATATATGCCTTTCAAACAAATAACTTTGCTTTGGGGAAAAGTAATCGTCTAACTTTTTTACTGCAATATCATAACCGTCAGTCGTGTCAGTAACATGAGCTCCAGGTATGTTAAAATATATATCTTGTAATGACATGCCTCCGGAATGTAATAGAATTGCACGTTTTTTATTTTGATCATTTGTGTTTGTAGCTACAAAGTATATTTCTAATGCACGTTTCCATCTCTCCCAACGCGAGCCTAAGGAGGTTGGATCACCTTCACAATCGAATGGTTCTATTGTGGGGACTTGTGTTAGGGACATGTTGGACGATCTGCAAATAAGGTCAAAATAAAACCTCTTAAGTATAATAACGTAGTAAGATATTTCAAGCTTTCTAGTATTATATTTTATTATTATATTATTATTTTTATATACTAGTCAGTGTTAAGTAAATAGCAGCTTTTTTTATTATTATTAAGCTATATATCACTATTGCCTACTTTAATCACTATGATAAACGATTAAAACTTTTGTATGTTGTATTATTATTATTTATCTATTTTTTTTTGACAACAACAATTATTTTTGACTTGAACCCGTTGTCTCATTATATTTAATTTCCACATTGTTATAAAACATGCAGTTAATGTATAACGATAGACATATGTATAAAGAATATATTATTTATCCTTATCGGGTCTTTTACTTTCGTTTAGCATAATAACACGATAGTTATTCAACTTCAACCTTTTTGTTAAAGCAGGTACTTAATGAAATATATTCATTGAAACATTTAATTATTTGATCGAATTATATATTCGATAGGTATTTGTAAATAAAATTGGTCAACGATACATATAGTTTGTAGTAATTACAGTTAAGTATTTTCAAACAACGTATTTGCTAGTATATTATTACTACGGTTCTTTTGGATGTAAATAATATGAGAAAAAAAAATACATTCAAACATTGAATACTCACAAGAGCTTTATTTAATAATGTTTACATTTCAATAAGAAGAAATCATACGGATACTAATTTTGTTTATACACTTTGACATATTTTCAACAAGTGGGTATATCGGTAATCAACATATAATAATAACCTATTCATGCGTTTATGCAGCGTAAAAATCAAACCCCATGTAAATAATAAGTATGTAATTACTCACTGTGTTGTTTTAAAATACTTTTCTTCTTTTTCAAAACTTTGTGAGATTTTAAACTTTCGTTGGCCGGTATTCTATTTACAAGTACATTATTTGAGTGATAATAATTTACTTACTGCGCTTTTACTCGTCGCCAATGTGATGTCCTTTATTTATATCTCGGTTTTACAAATAAAACCACCAAATTATCAGTAAGTAGATACACAACTCAAGAGAACGTCCACCCGCTCCCGATGACAGATCGAAGTGCGAGTGAGGCGCCACAGTTGATTTGTGTACTATTGTAATGAATCAAACCAGGTTCCTTCTTCAATTACATTTATTAATACTGAGTACAATTCAGATATCAAAAGGTACAGCATGACTGCTTAATGTTCTCTTCAGAATGTTCCTCCCAAGAATGGTCAATCAAATATTTATACTAGTTCATTTATACCCCCACACAGTTGACCACTTCCAATACAATTTAATGTTGCCAACTAAACTATTATAATTTAACTTTTGAAATACAATTACAAAATATAATCAATTATAACAATTAATAAATTATTATAACATCAGATATTACAAATGTTAAAATTATTTGACAGACAAATAACGAGTAACATTCAAGACAATATCTTATTTCTTTATACAAATAATAATAAAATATCGATAAATTACAGTACAATTAAGTGATAAAATAACAAATCACAACACTCGGCCATCCGAACGCGTGCTCTCTCCGGAGCAAGCACTAACAAATCACAACACTCGGTTAAGATATATTTACTGTGTATACAGAACATTTTTTTTTTAAATTCAATTTCAAATTATTAAGAAAACAAATTTATTAACAAACAAAAATAAATAAAAATTACAATAATACATATTTATACTTAACGCATGTGCACTTGTTATTATATATCCATATATTCTATGAGTTATTTTATTTATATAGGTTCACCAGTGGTACTTACAATATATAATAGTAATAATAATGACCATTTTCTGCCAAGTTCACTATTAGGGTATGTTATTCCGTATTACATAATGTCCTCCATTTTTCAACTTGAACTTTTCATTGTTTCGGTCATCCGCCACCTTAGTCACGAGGTCCAGTCCAGCAGGGTCTTACAGTGGGGCAGATTTCGTATTTCCATCTTTTCAATGACCATCGTATTTCTAGTCCCTTTCCTTGGATACCACAGAGTGACCTGTTTACTCTGCTTTTTCTGGTGCAACGCAGCTTGTGGCCTGTCTAGCCCCATTTCAAATGGTTTTGTCTCTAATATCAGAATTACTTGATTGTCTAAAATTTTGTTTCTAAGCATACTTTTTCCAATTACAATATATAACAATAAATTTTAAACTAAGTTTCCATAAAAAATACATTTCAAAGTGAATACCGCATGCGACAATCGATAGCTATCAACTTTTCATAAAAATAAAAGAAATGACAATGATATAACACAAGTTACATTATAATGTCGAACAGTAAATTCTTAATATATTATTAAAAAAATAATCAAGCATAATAAAGACAACATCATAATGATGATACACTATGTAATGCTGATATCCTAGACTTTCGGTTTTGCGATATTTACGTAAGAGGTTTTTACATACAAATTCAGTAACAATAAATAAACTAAGCTTCTAAATTGTTACTTATATTATAAAAATACCAACCTTTTCATTATTTTCAGTACTATTTCTAATAAAGCTAAAGAAATTTCACAGCAAGGAGAATATTCACGTATCCAAGGTCTAATTCTATCAGATGCTATTCTTACACGTCTGTTAGTGCAATATAAACAATTAAATCAACATTTGAATTACCTAACCATTTAGCAGCATAATAATTTGTTTTTGATACTTCTCCACTAGATATCTTGAATAAAGGATTGCAAGAGATCTTTTGAATTGTTGTATTCTTTTGCCGCGTTTGAGGCGCATAAAGTAATGGCGATTATATTTTATAATTCTGTATTAATCATTTTGACATTCAAAATCTGAAATAAATTAATAGAGAAATAAATGTAAAAATTTTAAAATAAATTGCAATGTTAAGAAACCTTAATGACACAAATCCTAACAACACGAGGAATAAATCTTTGTTCCAATGTTTATTAAACATATTTAATTTGCAATAAAAAAAATAATATCAATATATCGTACGAAATACATAAGTCAATCAATTTTAAATAGATATACTAGCCACAGCAACTTGCCGTTACAAAAATAGCAAATAACAATGCGTTATGCTAACTTCAGAATTCGTATTTTAGCACGATTTTAATTTACTAAATTTCCATAATTATGCAAATTATTATAAATATATATTTCAAAAAAGAATAATATAATTTCCACTTAAATCATCATATAACAACATATGATATGAATCATATGGCCGTAGCGTTGGGTACATTAATAGAACGCTTCGCTGGGATATGTTAACCAAAGATATCAAATATGTGTTTGGCTAAGTTATCGTTACCATACTTTTGTATTGTAATGGAGGTCGCAGAAAATTAAAGTTGTAGGAAATCTCTGGTATATACTTTAGTTTAATTTTTAAAATGTTATTGAGACCTGCCGTTAAGAAACCTTTTACTAATATTACTATAGAGTCATGCGAAAAAAAAAATCTTTAAAATAAACCTTTAGAACATTCATATTAATAATAGTAGTGTAAACTAATAATATAGGAATCACTCTTCTCACTACAAATGGTAAGGTTAATAATATTTCAATAGTTTTCATTGCCTTTATGGAATGAAAACCTTTCTTGTCACCTGAAAAACTATTTACGAAGCTTCACATTCGTTTATAAATTTTAAACTTGTCTTGCCTTTTTTTACTTTGGGGCCAACATTAAAGATACAGATGTAGCACACGCTGAAAAAGATTTGAATACCTTAACTGAGTGGTTTAAATTGTACTTACTGACAAATGACACCGTAAAAACGAGCTATGTAATATTTAAACAAAAAAAAAATTAAAATATTTCATCTCATAACCCACTAGTAGTTAATAATGCGATTATCGAACAAACGTCTAATGAAAAACATACCAAATTGAACACATCAAAACAAACTCGCATCCCTTTTGGGTTCGCTGCGTAATATCTCCCAGTGTATCCTCAAGAAATTAAAATACAATTAAATTACAATATCTATAATTTGCTAGTCAAATGACGCCTAAACTACCTAATCGAGATTTGGGGAAATGTGCCTGTTTATTCCTATTTGTGCCGCCCCCTGCGATGACCCCCGCGTGGGTTGTCGTCAGAGTCTTGTGCGAACACCCCGCGCGAGCGGTCGGTAACAGTAGTGACCAGTAGTTGTCGAGAAGTGGCAAAAGGGGCACGTGAGACGGCCGACGCGAGCGCACGTCCTTCCTGAATCTAATATTAATTAGCAGTGTGATTTTCCCTCAGCCTTATTTGATTTCCCTTTTGTGTATTCCCTCTTGATATTGAACCTGACAAAGACAAACCTACAAAAGATAATAGTGCAAGTAACCCCTAGTGAAGAAGACTCAAGTGAAGCATTCCACGTGAACAATCAGTGCTTGTGTTGTGAATTATGAAGATAAGGTACTGTACAATTTCTATTATCCTAAAACCGACTATAAAGTAAATAATTAATAAATAACCTCCACTTCAGCACGCTTCCACAATTGCTGACCCCTACCCACTATTCAATATATATTTTTTGGTAGCAGAACGCGGTTCATTATATTCATTATATACTATATACATTTTCTGGTAGCAGAGCGTGGTTCATTATATTCATTATATACTATATACATTTTCTGGTAGCAGAGCGTGGTTTTCATCCCTCTGGGCCCCCTTAATTATAGCGTGGTTTTCATCCCTCTGGGCCCCCTTAATTATAGCGTAGTTTTCATCCCTCTGGGCCCCCTTAATTAGAGCGTGGTTTTCATCCCTCTGGGCCCCCTTAATTATAGCGTAGTTTAATCCCTCTGAGTCCCCCTGATTATAGCGTAGTTTCATGCCCCTGAGTCCCTTTGATTACAGTGTTATTTTCCCGTTTTGGTATTTTGGCTCTTAATTTGGTACCTAACGCATAATTACAATATAATTTGATTTCCTAACCTTTTAAAACGTGTTCGCATCGAGTTGTTTAAAATATAACTTAGTCGTGGGTAGAATCATATCATATATGTAGGGTGAATGTATAATGTGTAAAATATATAAATAAATATTGAATATAATTTTATATATTAAATATAAAATATAATAAGTACACATAATATGGTTACATATATTTTATAATATTACGCCTATACGTTAATACCTATCCCGTTTTAAATTATAATTGAAGTTAGTTAAAATAATTTAATATAATTTCCTTAAAAAACTAACTTACTTTAAAATATTATCCCTACACTTTTATTGTCACCCTTTTTTTTTATTTTTATTTAAATGAAGCTTAAGCCTTAATTGTAGTCATATTGTATATCATATTATTTTGTTGTATTGCGATATATGTAGATGCGACGCGTCCCTGAACTTGACCGTAACTGGTTTCTTATCTCGCCAGCTGTTGTGGATTCATTGTTTATTACGAGTTTATTATTTTTTCAATATTTTAGTTGAGTTATTTGTTTACTTGATTTCTGATTTCGCCCGTTGGTAGTGGGTTCATTGTTTATTACGAGTTTATTATTTTTTTTTATATTTTAGTTGAGTTATTTGTTTACTTGATTTCTGATTTCGCCCGTTGGTAGTGGGTTCATTGTTTATTATGAGTTTATTATTTTTTTTTAATATTTTAGTTGAGTTATTTGTTTACTTGATTTCTGATCTCACCCGTTGGTAGTGGGTTCATTGTTTATTACACGTTTATTAATTTTTAATATTTTAGTTCAGTTATTAGTTTACTTGATAATTTAAAATGGCTACTCATGATGAAACAGTAAAATGTTCCTTATATACGGAAAGCGCAGAATATAGAAAAAATATAGGTGTGGTACGCTTTGTTTCCGATTGGATTGCCGATACCTCGGAACTTCTTGGCACTTCTGAAATACCTAGATTATTAGTTAGGTTCAAGGATTTAGATTCTCATTGTAATTTATTTGTAAACGCGTCCTCAGTGCTCCTGGGTGGGTTAGACCCGGCTATCGATTACCAAGAAATTAATTATATAAAAAAAGAAGTGCGTTTAGTAAATAAGAAAATAGACGACCTCCGGGTGCGTCAGTTAGAGTTGTGCCCACCTGCTCCCGTAGTTGATCCTGTTATGGCCAGTACACCCGTAAGAATGAGTAGTAGAAATATTACTGAGCGAACTCCTTATAATAGATTACCTGATTTACCTATTCCTAAGTTTGATGGACGTCCTGATTCCTGGATAAGTTTTATTGATCAGTTTGACAGTGTAGTAGATTCCCAACACCATTTAACCCCCACAATGAAATTACAGTACTTGGTTGGATCCTTGGCAGATGAACCTAAGCGGTTGTTGCTACATTTAAAAATTGAAGAAGGCAAT
>JAZFAU010000956.1:0-12500 GCA_037178615.1 Dione vanillae
GTAACATTAATTTTTGGCGGGGGCGATTTTTTCCTATTGTGCCGCCCCCTGCGATGACCCCCGGCGCGGGTTGTCGTCACAGTCTTTGTGCTAACACCCCGCGCGGTCGGTAACGGTATCGTTAATAGTAGTTGTCGCGTTGTAGTAAGGGGGCACGTGAGACGGGCCGACGCAGAGCGCACTCCTTCCGAATCTATATTACTTACGGTGTGATTTTCCCTCCCTCAGCCTTATTTGATTTCCCTTTTGTGTATTCCCTCTTGATATTGAACCTGACAAAGACAAACCTACAAAAGATAATAGTGCAGTAACCCCTAGTGAAGAAGACTCAAGTGAGACATTCCATGCCGGCCGGGAACAATCAGTGTTTGTGTTGTGAATCATGAAGATAAGGTACTGTACAATTTCTATTATCCGAAAACCGACTATAAAGTAAATAATTAAAAAATAACCTCCCCCTCAGCACGCTTCCACAAATGCGGCACACACCTACCCTATATTATTCAATATACAATTATTATAATATATATTAGTACAAATGTAAAATAGGTAGCCGAGTGTCTTCTTAAACGCGGTGTCAGCGGAATGTGTGGGAGTCGGCACTGGAATGTGTGTATTACGCCATGGTAACTGGTTGCTTCCGATTTCTCTGTATCGTGCATATGGGCGCAAATCAATATACATTTTATGATTTTATTGTTAGAAAGTATTTAATATTGAAATGAATGTTTAATTATTTAAATCAATAAAACCTATTTGCAATGTTAAGTTCTTTATGATGTTAATTTTGAATATTGGACAGAAATGTCAGATGTAAAATAAATAAATAGAACTGAATTATGTATTTTTGGGCTCTTCTGTATTAACTATTGTACGAGAATAAACCCAAGTGCTACCACTCTGTTATTTTATTATGAAAAATGGACTCTGAACAACGAAACCCTGGCTTAGCGCCGACATGCACGTAGCAAGGTGTGCAGAAGGAACCTTTCCCTTGAGGAACCTAGTGCTAAGACATTCCATTCCCCGCTTTTTGCGTCAAACCATCAACTTGTTACCAGAGCGAATAATATGAAAATAGCAACTTCTGCATCCTCCCCTCATGGAAATGAACCCACGAAAACGCGTTTACAGGCAGACGCTGTACCGCTGATCCACAACGGTCCTAATATTTGTTTAATATTTATTACTTAAAAAGACAAATAACACAACAAAATATCGTCCACACATCGCGTGAAAATATTTCTCTTCACGCTTTTACCTGTTTTTTTTAATTTGTGTCATAATAGAATGTAATTACAGCGAGCTTCCTATACCGTTACACGTAACAATGGTCACTTTCACTGTCCGTACTGTATACTTGTGGCTGGAGAATGCACGCGATGTATACACGTATACCTATTGTTATACTTGCTTTTATTTTTTTATTGTCATTTTTTAAATGGCACAAGCATAGATAATCAAAAGCCTTAATGGCTTTTCATTATCTATGCTTGTGCCATTTTTCGATTATTTAAAAAAAATCAGTTTTAGATGATGAAATTTAACCCTCTAGGGCAAGAAATAAAAATATTTTATATATGAATATTAGATATGCTCAGAATGACTAGTCGATGAAACTGACTATCCAATTATTGTAGTCGGATTATGGTATTACTGTTGATACAAGTTTTGTTTTTTTGACGTGACAACGTCTTAAATTAGGTTGTGCGGCTCGGAGTCAATATGAAAATGGTAACGTAACGATGTGTCAACTGTCACCGAACTATGATCGGTCCGCCGCGCGTATCACTTGACACATGTACAATGTTTTAGTAAACAACATATATTTTCTATAGTTAAAATTTGTGCAATTTATATTATAATTATTAATCATATCAATAAATATTCTACCGAGAAAAAGACGTTGTCACGTAAAATTTTCGCCCGTAAAACCCACTTTACAGGCAACCATTTTTTTTATTATTATTTATGCTAAAAGTTTGTCAAAAAATTTTGCAGTATAAAACAAAGCAACGTATATGAATTCGTTCGTCTCGTTCGTTTTTTTTTTCATAAGGCCTATTTTCTCTGGGACCATTTCGGCACATCACTAGTAAATATTTCTTAACTGGATGCTACACCATCACATCGCTATTGTTCCGACTACTCGACTATGACGTCATATTTCATAAATTAGTTTTTTCAACAGATAAATTAAGGTTAAGTTATTGATATAAGTTGAATGTAATATCGATCAAGTGCGAGTTAGACTCATGTTAAAGGTTCATTAATAATTTCTTTTTTTTTAGCTTCATGCTTTTATCCCGCATTTTGCAGGGTAGGCAGAGGGAACTGCAAGAACCATATGAACCTAGCGTTAAGACACTCCGTTGCTTAGTCCCGACTTTCTTCGTCCCGCTTTCCGCCTTTTTTCGAGGCATTGCGTGTTGAATGGCGGAACTCAACGCCGCGCTTTGCCTAGTTTCCAGAGCGAAGTAAATGGAAAGAGAAAAATCCATCTTCTACGAGTGGGAATCGAACCCTCAAACTGTCGCGTTTACAGGCGGACACTTACACCTCTGCGCCACGACGGTCCTCATGGTACTAATTTCAAGACAGCTTATAAAAGTTAACAAGTTAACTTTAATATAAGGACAGTTTAAAATGCGTATTAAAATGCATTAACGGTCACCTTCACTGTCCGAGCTCCTCCCACTACCTAACCAAATTTTAAAGCCACCAAAGCCACCTTCGAAGTGCGTTTTAGAAATTGATTTATAATAGTTCTAGACAAGCCGAGATTTTTTAGTAAACTATACATATATATCGCCGTACTAAAATCAAAAATGGCGGGAAGCGGGGACGGAGAAAGCAGGGACTAAGCAACGGAGTGTCTTAACACTAGGTCCCACAGTCCCTGCTGTTCCCTCTGCCTACCCTACCTTGTGCGAGATAAAGCGTGAAGCTACAAAAAAAAAGAAAAAAACTATTTGCCGCAATATACTTATTAATTCTCAATTTTCAAAAATATTTCTCTTCTTACTATAATTTTTATGCATATAAACGGGAAACCCTATTTGTTTTCATTAATATATATTATACATACGCATAAACGCTTATATATTGTGAGTGCGTTTTCTTTAACTTCTAGGGACGATAGACCTATATATATTTTATAATACTTTCACAAGGTCCTTAGAAAAGTGTAAGCTTTATTGACGTACAGGTCTGAAACCTAAACGTCTTTTTATATGGTTAAGTATGTATTATATTTATTTAATTATGTTTTATTAAAATTTGAATAATTACCGCCGTGCGGGGTTTGAGGGTTCGATTCCCACTCGGGGAAGATGGATTTTTCTATTTCCATTTTCTTCGCTCTGGCAACTAGACAAAGCGCGGCGTTGAGTTCCGCCACTCAACACACAATGCCTCGAAAAAAGGTGGAAAGCGTGGACTGAGAAAGCAGGGACTAAGCAACGGAGTGTCTTAACACTAGGTTCATAATATAATTCCTGCTGTTCACTCTGCCTACCCTGCAATATGTGGGATAAAGCGTGAAGCTAGAAAAATATTAAAGAAACAAAAAAAATCTATGAACAGAAAAAAGTTATCTAAAAAATATACTACAAAAATAAATAAAAAAAAACTTTGAACTTTATATTGCTCTATTACGTAGAAGTATGTAATTTACAACTACTTCTACGTAATAGACCAATCGATTTTCTCGGCCTGTCTAGAAATATCACAAATTCATTTCTACAACGCACTTCGAAGGCGGCTTTGGTAGAATCATTCAAAATTTGGTGTCGGTAGTGGGAGGAGCTCGGACAGTGAAGGTGAGCGTTAATGCATTTTAAAGGGGCCCTTTAAACCTACACCTGGGTCGCAAGTCCCAAGCGCTGCTCGGAGCTCCTCTTCCTACAACGCGATGGGCCCGACACCCGCACGGTGAATAGATGGAACGCTAAGTTGTTTCTTCTCTTTATATGGAAAATATAAAGTTTAAGTTTTTTTTTAAATATTTTTGTATTTATTATTCTTTTAGGTAACTTTTTCTTTTACTTTTTTTGTTTCTTTATAAATAATTATTAAAGCTTTGACAAAATATAACTAAATAAATATAATGCCTACGTAATTATATAGAAAGATCACCAACAGGTAGTGCAATTTAGATCTCAGAACTAGAGTCATCAGGCGTGGATAAGTGCAGTTAATTCTTAAAACTCATCTCTGAGGTATAATTAAGTTTATCTTAATAAAGACATAAGAGACAGTAGTATATAACTGTAGGTAATCATAAGATAATTAAGTGCTTGAACTCAATGAGATTGTCTTTAGTTTACTTTTTAAATATAAATGGGGTTCTGTACGTCAAAAGCAAAAAATAAATCTTATGGGATCGATTTTCTTGTCAGTATATCTGTATGTCTGTTCATATCTCAACACCAGTTTTTCATAATTTAAAATATATATTATATACATATGTTAAAAAAACCATAACAGCGACTTATGGTACAAAAAAACATATTGTTTTTCAAAGCAATTAAAAAAAATGAGCTTTAATGTTTTTTCTTATATGCTTATAAGGGCTAATATAATTTTAAGATACTTAAAGAAAACCTAAAAATTTGAACGCATCGGGATTTGAACCCGAGACTTTTGCAAACCTTTAAGTATTTTTTCTAACTTTAAAGTGGATTAGCACTTGAAACACCATAAAAATATTTACTTAATTGTAAGATTATTCGTTTCTATTATTCAAATTATCAAATTTTGTATTGAGTGGCGGAATTCAACGCGGAGCCACTATAACTGAGAAAATCACAAAGAAGACAAAGAAAATATGAAATAAACACAACCATGGTCCTTTGTATAAAACGACATACAATTAAAAAATAAGACTTAAATGGACCTTACGTTAGTGCTAGAAATAATGAGACGCTCTTTTTATTTTCCTATAGTTAAAGCAACCTGATGCTTTATTTTGCTTGACTGAAGAGAAGAATAATAAAGTCAACAAAAATATTACAATTGAACCCTCTAATCTGTTTTTTTTACGCTTTATGCTGATTATAGCAAGGTAAGCAGAAGGAACCACAGGAACCTTGGGAACCTGGTGTTAACATACTTCGTTCTCCACTTTTCGCCTTAAACTTTGACTGTGTCTATATTATCTCTGACATTCATTAAATCAAGCTCTTGTTGTTTCCTCCTCATAGCAGAGTAGGCAGAGGGAACTAAACCTACTGTTAAAACACTCCATTCCCTGCGTACCGCCTTTTGAGGCATGGCGTTGTTGGGTGACGGAACTCAACGCCGGGCCTAGTTGCCAGAGCGAAGAAAATGGATATAAAATAATCTATTTTCCTCTAATGTCTTCAAAATAAATATTAATTTATATTTTATATTTTATTTTTTTATTGTAAGTTAAAAAATAAAAAGTAAATATTAAATATTATATAATATTAACACAAGTAAATGAGGTGAAAGGATAAGGTTTGAGGACAAACTATTAAATATAAAAAAAACCATCACATGAATAACTTTATTTCATAAATAAGTCACAATGTGAACATAAAAATTTTACAACTATTCTAGAAAACTGGAACCATAAGCGAAATTAACTAATAATTATTGAATATTATAAATAAATGCCTTAACAGTTTGCTGTGACATTGAAATACAGATTAAAAATTAACAGTGGTGCTATTAATATAATAATATATATATTTATATATATATAAATAGATACAAACAAAAAAATATAAATTGCTTATATATTTATATGTATAATAAGATCAATATACACTGTAGATTTATTATTTTTTAAAATAATAAATTAAATTAGAATTAAAATTAAAAATAAAACTAAATCTACAATGTACATTAAAAGACAACATCAAGACTATCTAATTTTTTTTATTTTTCTTACACGGTTATATAAAGTTATCAACAAAAATGTTGCCAGCTTCAAATTTAAAAATAAATAATAAAATAGGGAAAAAATAACTAAGAAGCAATTAATAATACAATTTCTAAATAATATTAATATTTTTAAAATATAATTGAACACAATAAAATTATTTTCAAAACTGGCAACCCATTTGTTTAGTTGACATCAAATATTGGTTTATATTAAGACATTTATATATGTGTTGATTATTTATCTAACAAAGGTTTGGTAATCCTTTACCCAACAGTGTTGCCTGCAATAAAAATTAAAAAAATATTTATCTATAGTTTAAGTAGTATATTAAAAGTGTAAATGTAAGTTGGTTTGCGACGCTTTCACGCGAAAACTATTGAATCTGTGATTATAAAACATACTTTTGAAGGTATTAGAATTAACATAGGCTATTTTTTATTTTTTTTTTAAAGGAAAATAAAAAAAAATAGAACTATTTATTAACTATATATATTTTAACGGCCTTATTCATAAAAAGTTATAGCACGCTTAAAGACTCGATATAGTACAGTTGTCAAAAAACGTTATTCATAACAGCATTTTAGTGCCAATCAGTTCTATACACCTATCATAAAGTTATAGAGCCGAGAACCCTACTATAACAGTGTTTTAACGTCCAAAGATGGCCGATTCATATAACAGCTGATTGTAGCTCATACTAATATGAGCATTGATATGACGTCGTCGAGTCGCTTGTCATCAAGAGTGTCAATTTCAGTTTCGTAAACAAAACAATATAACAATTGACATTTTGTTCGATATTTATTAACTATATTTAGTTATTAACAAGTTTATTAATAATAAATTCTACATAAGAAAGGTGCACAGAACATAGGTAATACTTGTCCACGTCTAAACAATTTTCAATTCTTTGTCGTTTTACTTCTTTTAACTTAATTTTTTAAAAATTAAGTAAGTTTATAAACTAAAATAAAATAAACATTCGTGTTTTTGTGATAACAACGGCGTAAATGAATCCGGTAAATGTCAAGCCAGATCCGACAATATATTTTTGTACGTAATATTATCTGTGGTCATACTATGTCAATGCGTTTGTCACTTATCATCTGTGGATTTACTGGTATTTTCGGCAACAAGTCGACCGACTTCAGTATAGTGGCAACATTGTGAACGTATAAATCAAATTAGTGACACTTTAGTTATAGAAGGCTTATAGAGCGTTTATGAATACAAACATTTATCGAACGTTCTATAAGCCTAAAAAGCGTGTTAACTAAAATATGCTTAAAACGTTTTATAAGACTTTTTTATGAATAAGGCCGTAAGTATTTAAAACTTCATTTAGTGTTGTATTTAAAAAAATGACAATTCCAGTCAAACAATAAAATTTTCATACAGATTAATTCTATAGGAATAATCTCTAACACTTATTTAATTACTCAAAAGCGGGCAAAGCCGCGTGTAATAGGCTAGTATATTTATATATATAATATATTCAGTTTTAATTCAAAACATTATGTCTTTAGTAGTTATTTTATTCATAGTATTTTTTATACAGCTCAATTTTTTTTTTAATTTCTTCTGTCTTCACGCTTTATCCCGCACATGGCAGGTTTGGCAGAGGGAACTTGTTCAGTATATTGCATCAGATCCGGGAATTTATAATGGCATTTTATTTAAAATGTAGGGTTATTTTTCACCTATTATATTAATATTAGTTATAATTTTAAAATATAAAATCTTTTGTATCTTCACCAATTTAGTTATAAGCTAAATTGTATTTTTTTTAAAGATTTAGCTTCTTCCATCCATGGTACGTGACAAACGAAAAATTAAAAAAAAAATATTAAAAAAAATAAACTTAAAATACCTTTTACATTTGCTGCGTAGAATTTCCATTCCAAGTGTTATTATCGTCTTCACCAGTTCTGTCGCCGGTTATTCTGTGTATATTGCCTCGTCGTCTCAACCCCTGGTTCGTGGGGTTCAAGGGGTTCGAGGGGTTCGAGGGGTTCGAGGGATTTGAAGGGTTCGAGGGGTTAGGGTTAGGTGGGGGGTTCGAAAAGATTCTGTTGCGTAACCACGAGAAGATTTGATAGGTCGGGTCTAGGATTAGCGATGTGAATAGCTGAGTGAGGAATGCTGTAAGAAATTGTTTTTTTTTTAATTTTTTGAACACACACTTAAAGTATGATGTTTGCAAATAAGTATATATATTTCAAGGCATAAAGGCTTTTATATATATATATATATATATATATATATATATATATATATATATATATATATATATATATATATATATATATATATATATATATATATATATATATGTATATGTATATGTATATGTATATGTATATGTATATGTATATGTATATGTATATGTATATGTATATGTATATGTATATGTATATGTATATGTATATATATATATATATATATATATATATATATATATATATATATATATATATATATATATATATATATATATTTATATATATATATATATACATATACATATATATATATATATACATATACATATACATATACATATACATATACATATACATATACATATACATATACATATACATATACATATACATATACATATACATATACATATACATATACATATACATATACATATACATATACATATACATATACATATACATATACATATACATATACATATACATATACATATACATATACATATACATATACATATACATATACATATATATATATATATATATATATATATATATATATATATATATATATATATATATATATATATATATATATATATATATATATATATTCATATTTGCTTTGTACACGGGTCTTATCGCGATAATCTTTACGTATTACAATACCTTTATTGCCCGACGTTTCGGTGAAGTTGCATTCACCGTGGTCACAAGCTGACTGACTCAGCTTCAGTCAGCTTGTGACCACGGTGAATGCAACTTCACCGAAATGTCGGGCAATAAAGGTATTGTAATACGTAAAGATTATCGCGATAAGACCCGTCTACAAAGCAAATATGAATAAATTACATCGCGAAAGTTTAAAATATATATATATATATATATATATATATGTATATATATATATATATATATATATATATATATATATATATATATATATATATATATATATATATATATATATATATATATATATATATATATATATATATATATATATATATATATATATATATATATATATATATATATATATATATATATATATATATATATATATATATATATAAGAAACTAGTTAAGAATTATGAATACTTTAGACACAGTACCATTGTTTCCATTTTACGTGTTGTGTAAGGCGTGAGGTAGTCATCATTAAATACAAATGACATAATCATCTCGTACTGCAAACTTACTATTAAAAGTTACCAATCTATCACTTTTGATTAAAACAAAATAACCAAAAGAGAAAGCGATATATCTCCGTCCCGCTCTGACAGTACAGTGTACGCTCGCGTCATATTTGACTAATGGCGTTTTATTTTGAAACAATAATTTAATTGTTTACTTTGTTTGAAAAAAAATATATCACTAGGTTTATAATTTCACCAAGTTTATAGTACTCTATACTTAATACTGTGCTTTAAATAAGTGTGTGTGGTGTGTGTGTGTATGTGTGTGTATGTCTAGTTAATGCTGTGCTTTAAATAAGTGTGTGTGTGTGTGTGTATGTCTAGTTAATGCTGTGCTTTAAATAAGTGTGTGTGGTGTGTGTGTATGTGTGTGTATGTCTAGTTAATGCTGTGCTTTAAATAAGTGTGTGTGGTGTGTGTGTGTATGTGTGTGTATGTCTAGTTAATGCTGTACTTTAAATAAGTGTGTGTGTGTGTGTATGTCTAGTTAATGCTGTGCTTTAAATAAGTGTGTGTGGTGTGTGTGTGTGTATGTGTGTGTATGTCTAGTTAATGCTGTGCTTTAAATAAGTGTGTGTGTGTGTATGTCTAGTTAATGCTGTGCTTTAAATAAGTGTGTGTGTGTGTGTGTATGTCTAGTTAATGCTGTGCTTTAAATAAGTGTGTGTGTGTGTATGTCTAGTTAATGCTGTGCTTTAAATAAGTGTGTGTGTGTGTGTATGTCTAGTTAATGCTGTGCTTTAAATAAGTGTGTGTGTGTGTATGTCTAGTTAATGCTGTGCTTTAAATAAGTGTGTGTGTGTGTGTGTATGTCTAGTTAATGCTGTGCTTTAAATAAGTGTGTGTGTGTGTATGTCTAGTTAATGCTGTGCTTTAAATAAGTGTGTGTATGTGTGTGTATGTCTAGTTAATGCTGTGCTTTAAATAAGTGTGTGTGTGTGTGTGTATGTCTCACCGACAACACCACCCAGTCTCGCGGGCGCGGCGGGCGCCTGCCCCTGCGCGCGGCGCGGCAGCACGAGCAGCGCGGCGGACGGCGCCAGCTGCAGCTGCCGCAGCGACGCGCCGCGCTCCGTCAGCTCGCGCCGCGGGAACGGCACCCACAGCGAGAAGTTCGACGTTGCGAGCTGTTTTATGTTTTAAAGTAAAATTGTCGTCGTCGACTTCAGGTGACCCAAGAGTCTACTAAGACCGACTTTACCATCGTTATTGGGGGCATCAATGCTAAAGTGTGACAAGAAACGGAGAACAAAGAACCGGAGAGGTCAAATGTTGGCCAACTTCCTAAGCAGGCAGGTATTGTTCTGTATAAACACTTATTTCCAGAAAAAAATAACTCCAACAAAAGCTCAAGTCCAAGTGGATTTGTCGGAAGGTTGCATTATAGATTGACTTCATCATTAGCCACGTTGGATAAAATGCATACAATATTGTGTCGATTATTATATGTAACTTATGTAAATACTTTGGAGAATATTTACTTAAAGCTGGGAAGGAGAAGCATGTGAGGCCAATTCTCCAAATCGGGATCTAACTAAAGTTACAAAGTGTAACAAACTGAAGTCGCAATGGGCTGGTCGCATCTGTCATAGCGACGATGGATGATGGAGTATGAAACCTTTGGACATAAAGAAAAATGTAGATCGTGACTAACGTTGTATCCTGGAGAAGGTCTACGTCCAGCCGTGTACTATTATAGGTGTGTGATGAATTTTCTTAAAATATATATAAATTACACTAAAACAAAATGATCGCTCTGATGATACCACTTTTACAGGGGGTCAAATTTTCTTTATTTAATTGCTTTGCGAAATATAATTTTTGCGGAGTACCCACATTGTAGTGTACCCTTCCTGTATATAATACAACCCAACCTATATACAATGTACCCCGACGTACCTGCAAATTGTCGGCCAGATACTGGTGCAGCGCGGACAGAGGCGCGTCCGCGTCGAAGTGCGCGGTGTGCGCGCCGCCGTCCGGCAGCTTGAACTGAACGCGGGCGCGCGCGCACGCGTCCCCCACGGGCGGGGAGGCGCCTGCGTCTGGGGGTGCAAGGGAGGTGAAAAATAGGATTGACTTCAGCGGAGTGACGGAGTTTTGCCGACAGTTGTGGCGTTACACACGTGCGAAGACATTAATTTTAAAGTAAAATGGATATATTGAAAATAAGATATTACTTTCTTTATTTTTTGGACTTCAACAGTTCGCCAAAGTTATTTTCCATAGTTGCAGAGTTTGTAACAACTAAGACGATATTTGTCAAAGTTATTATAATAGCAAATGTTTACGGGAAAGAAATTACAATATTTTTTGCTGCTTTTAAAGTGAATAATCAATCGTTCAATAAATCTCGGGACTAACAACATAATCACCTTCGAGTGCAATAAAATCTTTTCAACGCTTTTCTAATTTCAATACCATGTTTGTAAAACGATTTGTCTTTTGCCTCAAAGTAAGCCTCTGTCTCAGCAATCACTTCTCGCAACACTTTCCTCATTCTAGCCAAATCTTCTTCCCTGGAGTATTCTTTTGAGATCGGCAAAGAGCCAGTAGTCGCTGGGGGTCAGATCCGGAGAGTAAGGTGGGTGAGGAAGCAAATCAAAGCCCAAATCGTTCAATTTGGCCATTGTTTTCATGGACTTGTGGCACAGTGCATTGTCCTGATGGAAGATGATTTTCTTTTTCTTCATATGGGGTCCTTTTTTTGTGATTTCGTCTTTCAAACGCTTCAATAACTGTATATAGTAGTCACTGTTGACGGTTTTCCCTTTTTCAAGATAGTCAATGTTAATTACCCCGTGAGCGTCCCAAAAAACTGACGCCATATTTTCCCAGCTGCCTGTTGGGTTTTTGGACGCTTCGGACGACTCTCACAGGCTGCACGCCACTCAGCTGACTGCCGATTTGACTCTGGAGTAAAATGGTGGATCCATGTTTCGTCCATTGTCACATACCGACGCAAAGAATCCTGCTGATTGCGAGAAAACCGTACTAAACAGCTCTCTGAATCGTTTATTCGTTGTTGCTTTTGTTCAACTGTGAGCAAACGCGGCACTCACTTCGAAAATACCTTTATCATGCCCAATTTTTCGTGTAAAATCGTAAACGCGCTCCCAGTTGATATGTTTACAATCTCAGCAATCTCGGAAACTTTCATTTTTC
>JAZFAU010000956.1:15000-32300 GCA_037178615.1 Dione vanillae
AAATAGAAAAATCCATCTTCTCCGACTGGGGATCGAACTCAGAAACCGTCGCGTTAGTCGCGTTACAGGCAGACGTTGCGCCTCTGCGCCACGACGGTGTATAAATCATATAAGGATATCGACGCGGCGCGATGAAGAACGCGTGGCTCAGTGGTAAGAGCGCTTGCACGGTTCGCAAGAGGGTGCGGGTTCAAATTTTTATGATTTTCTTTTATAATTTTTTTTCTTTAAGTGTAAATAACAATATTCTTTCATCTCACCACTAGCCGTCTGCGGAATGGGGGCGGTAGTGGGTTGCTCTCTCGCCTTCCTTTCCGCCCTGTCTTGAGCTATTTGTTCCAGAATCCTCTGCCTTGCTAGATTATTCTCTAATTTTTCACGTTTTCTTTCCTCCTTTAAAATAGAACAGATAAAATATTTAGTTTACAGTTCGGTCTTTAGTATAGTCATGTGTGATAATTTAATGTACTAACTAATTTAACGTATTTCTAATGCATTATTTACATATATATTGACTTTCCACACTTTTTTACCATACAAAGGCGTGTACGACACATTTAATACAAAATGGGTCAAAAAACGCGATACGTGGGTTCGATTCCCATAATAGAAAAAAATATATCTTTATTTATCTCTAGAATCAAGGCAATACCTTTTGCAGAACACGGAGTACCATTAGGTTTTATTATATGAATATTTCTTAACTAGAAGCTAAAGAAAATGGAGAAGAAGAAGAAACACACATACCTGTAGCTGCTTCAACTCCTGGTCAGCTTGCCACTTCTTCAGCTCGGCGACTCCTTGTCCCACCGCGCGACGTTCCATCTCTTTCTGTCGTTCTTCCTATAAAAAAAATATTATCTAAACAAAAGTAATGTGACAGATTAAAAATGAACAAAAATAAAGAGCGCGGCGTTGAGTTCCGCCATTCAATATGCAATGTCAGCCAACAACCTTGAGATACAATGCATAATAAAATAAAATACAAAATAAAAATAAAAAAAAAAATAAAAATAAAAAAATGGTTGCCTGTAAAGTGGGTTTTACGGGCGAAAATTTTACGTGACAACGTCTTTTTCTCGGTAGAATATTTATTGATATGAATAATAATTATAATATAAATTGCACAAATTTTAACTATAGAAAATATATGTTGTTTACTAAAACATTGTACATGTGTCAAGTGATACGCGCGGCGGACCGATCATAGTTCGGTGACAGTTGACACATCGTTACGTTACCTTTTTCATATGTGACTCCGAGCCGCAACCTAATTTAAGACGTTGTCACGTCAAAAAAATAAAAAAGCCTTTTATTTCTTGCCCATTACAATAAAGTTGAATACATTGCTAGTTAAGAGATTTAAAAGCTATTTAAAAATGTTCATAATGTTCTTTACATTTCCTTTATTTACATTTTTGTAGTTAGTGTAGTGATAAAGTATAAGTTGGTGTTATTATTTCTTTATTATTTATTTATTGACGTGAAGGCCCCCCTCTTCAGGTGAAGGCCTCCTCCAGCAATGCATACCGGAACATAAAGATGAGAACCTGTTAACTGTATCTAAAGAAATAGCTAAAGTCATAAGCTACAATTTAAATGAAACCGATGGTCATCTCTGCACTAGGATATCTAGGCAAAATAAAAATAATAACCGACCTCGATCGGTGCTTATTAAATTTAGCAGTCAGCAAACCCGAGACGCTTTCTTGGCTGCATCTATTAACTTCAATAAAAAAGCAGGTAACCCTACTGAAAGACTTACATCTCATCTAGGTCTTTTTTTTAGCTTCACGCTTTATCCCGCACATGGCAGGGTAGGCAGAGGGAACTGCAGGAACCATAAGAACCTAGTGTTAAGACACTCCGTTACTCAGTCCCTGCTTACTCCGTCCCCACTTTCCGCCACTTTCGAGGCATTGTGTGTTGAGTGGCGGAACTCAACGCCGCGCTTTGCCTTAGATGCCAGAGCGAAGAAAATGGAAATAGAAAAATCCATCTTCTCCGACTGGGGATCGAATCCAGTAACCGTCGCGTTACAGGCGGACGTTCCGCCTCTGCGTCACGACGGTCCTATTACGGTATAGCAGAGGATAAAAAACCTATCTATATACTTGAGAACCCATCTTCAACTGTCAAGTAGCTATGTACTGCAGCAAGACTTAAAGCAAAATAGATTGGATATAGATTTGTATGGGTAAAAGGAGGAAATGTGTATATGAGAAAATCTGAAGACGATGCGTACAAACATAATAAGAGTGTCAACTGTTTAAGAAACATAAATTCATTGTAAAAAATACATGTTCTTCTTAATTGCTTTCATCAAAATGTCAGAGGTCTAAGATCGTTTACTTAAGAGTGTGCGCCAAAAGCTTTTGGTGAATGAGTATGATGTTGTTATTCTTACCGAAACATGGCAAAATAGGAATATTTCTGACAGTTAGATTTTCGATAGGAGGTATAACGTCTATCACAATTTAATTCACAATTTAAAAAAAATAGAGGGTGGCGTATTAATTGCTGTTACTACAAGGTTCCAGTCAAAACGTATCACTGAATGGGAGTCTGGTATGAAGGATTTATGGGTTGACGTAAGCATAAAGGTAAATAAACGAATTGAGACTCATCGCATCAGCTCCGTTTATCTTCCACTTCCTTTGTCAAAAGAATCTTTAGGTACATTTATTGAGTCCGCTAATAAAACGATTACAAAACCTTGGGAATATACACTTCTTGTTGGTGATTTTAACATGAGCGGGTTAACATGGAATTCGGCTGATGGAAAATTGAAGGATGAAAATAATGGTTCCATTCTAAATGATATGTTAATAGATTTTATGTCGTTACACAACTGTAAACAATATAATTATGTTACGAATAATAAAGAAAATACTTGATTTAATTAAAATTTTTGTGATGCAGATATAATAAATGTTTCAATGTGTAAAGACCCTATTGGCGATGTAGATATATTACATCTCCCGTTAATTGTGTCAGTTGATATCCCAAAATGTGAATCAACAACCCAAATTGCAGACCCAAGTATAATTTTCATAAGACTAATTATGATATTGATATTGCAATCTCTAAATAATATTTGTTGGTATAGTGAATTATCGATCCATGATGACGTGAATAACATGATTGATATTTTTTACAAGATATTCCGACAAATCATAGAAAAACCTATTCCTAAACGGAATAATTCTCGTTTTATCCTGTTTGGTTTAGTCAACATTTGATCCGTATTCTTAAATTCAAGTATCAACTTCATCATAGAATAAAGAAGTATGGTAACCCATTGGACATTGAATCCATCCATCTTAATTTTATCCACTATAGCAAAAGTTTTTGAATCACTTGTCTACCCTCTCTTACTCGATCATGTAAGAAGTTTTTTAAGCAAAAATCAGCATGGCTTCTTACCCAAAAAGATCGACGAACACTAATCTTGTCAGTTACATTAATCAAGCTGTTGAATTAAAGGATCAAAAAATTCAAGTTGATACAATATATACAGATAGTAGTAGAAAAGTTAGAAGTATATGATATACGAGATCCGCTACTAAGTTGGTGTGAGTCCTACTTAGAAAATCGTACATCAAGAGTGATGTTAAATGGTAGTACCTCTGAAAAATACAAAATACTTTCAGGTGTACCTCAAGGATCAAATTTAGGGCCCCTTTTTTAATATCTTTATAAATGACATCTGTGAAAAAGTATGTTTGCTGACGATCTCAAGCTCCTGCGTGCAATAAGGACCGAGGAAGACGAAAAACTTCTTCAGAGCGATATTGATTCTATTATAAAATGGTGTCAGCAAAATTGAATGAAACTGATCCTCAGTAAATGTTTTCACATGGAGCCAACAAGGAAAGACCAAATATTTGAAAGGTCGTACACAATTTTAGGGGTAACCTTAAAAGAGATTAGTGAAATTCGTGATCTGGGTGTTATAGTTGATGCTAGGTTGACCTTCTCTAATCATATAAATGGGTGGTGGAGGTGTTCTAGGGAATTCAAAAAACCATCAACTGTAATATCAATTTTCAATTATCTGGTGCGTTCTAAACTAGAATATTGCTGTCCTGTTCGGTCACCTCGTTAAGACATTCATTGTCGTAGAATTGAAAAGGTTCAAAAAAAAATGTTTAAAACATCTCAAATATCGAACGAGACTCCCTAAATCGCTTAATTATGACGCGCAACTAAACAAGTTTGAATTGTTATCGTTGGAAAAAGGTCGAACGATATTAAATCTTTTATTTTTCTACAAATTGGTTAACCACATGGTGAATTCAGAATATTCAGTCAGTCAGCGCATTATTTATACCGTATAGTGTGCCTCGCAAACTTAGACAATATTTCTAAGTTAGTGAATTCTCCCATACCGGCACTCCTATCTCTATATAATGATATATCCAGCAATATTGAGGAATTGTATTTAGCTTTTGATGCCATACAACACTTTAAACATCAAATACGCAAAACTTTGACTCTCTCTCACTTCTCTCTCTCTCTCTCTCTCACTTAGCTCATGTTTTTTCTTTTTTATTTAACGATTACTGTTCTTATAATAATTATTAATGATTTATGTTCTTGTTAGTATTTTACTTGTTTTTGTTGAATTTATTATCGTTTTTTTTTTGTTCGAAAATAATTTAACTATCGTTTTGAAAATGTTTACCTAAAAAAAGTATATCACTGGAGCATGTTAAGTCCACCTCTAATTGGAATTAACACTATGTAATGTGTCATTTGAATTTGTGTGTATATATTTTCATGTTGTGTGTTCATTCTGTTGGTGGACCATATAAATAAATGAATAAATAAATAAATAAAGAAACAAACAAACAAACAAACAAACAAACAAACAAATAAATAAATAAATAGATAAATAAATAAATAAGTAAGTAAGTAAGTAAGTAAGTAAGTAAGTAAGTAAGTAAGTAAGTAAGTAAGTAAGTAAGTAAGTAAGTAAGTAAGTAAGTAAGTAAGTCTTGTAAGTAAGTAAGTAAGTAAGTAAGTAAGTAAGTAAGTAAGTAAGTAAGTAAGTAAGTAAGTAAGTAAGTAAGTAAGTAAGTAAGTAAGTAAGTAAGTAAGTAAGTAAGTAAGTAAGTAAGTAAGTAAGTAAGTAAGTAAGTAAGTAAGTAAGTAAGTAAGTAAGTAAGTAAGTAAGTAAGTAAGTAAGTAAGTAAGTAAGTAAGTAAGTAAGTAAGTAAGTAAGTAAGTAAGTAAGTAAGTAAGTAAGTAAGTAAGTAAGTAAGTAAGTAAGTAAGTAAGTAAGTAAGTAAGTAAGTAAGTAAGTAAGTAAGTAAGTAAGTAAGTAAGTAAGTAAGTAAGTAAGTAAGTAAGTAAGTAAGTAAGTAAGTAAGTAAGTAAGTAAGTAAGTAAGTAAGTAAGTAAGTAAGTAAGTAAGTAAGTAAGTAAGTAAGTAAGTAAGTAAGTAAGTAAGTAAGTAAGTAAGTAAGTAAGTAAGTAAGTAAGTAAGTAAGTAAGTAAGTAAGTAAGTAAGTAGTAAGTAAGTAAGTAAGTAAGTAAGTAAGTAAGTAAGTAAGTAAGTAAGTAAGTAAGTAAATAAATAATAAATAAATAAATAAATAAATAAATAAATAAATAAATAAATAAATAAATAAATAAATAAATAAATAAATAAATAAATAAATAAATAAATAAATAAATAAATAAATAAATAAATAAATAAATAAATAATAAATAAATAAATAAATAAATAATAAATAAATAAATAAATAAATAAATAAATAAATAAATAAATAAATAAATAAATAAATAAATAAATAAATAAATAAATAAATAAATAAATAAATAAATAAATAAATAAATAAATAATAAATAAATAAATAAATAAATAAATAAATAAATAAATAAATAAATAAATAAATAAATAAATAAATAAATAAATAAATAAATAAATAAATAAATAATAAATAAATAAATAAATAAATAAATAAATAAATAAATAAATAAATAAATAAATAAATAAATAAATAAATAAATAAATAAATAAATAAATAAATAAATAAATAAATAAATAAATAAATAAATAATAAATAAATAAAGAAATAAAAAAATAAATAAATAAAAGGCGGAAAGCAGGGACTAAGGTTCCGAAGGTTTCTGCAGTTTCCTCTACCTATATGGGATAAAGCTTGAAGCCAAAAAAATAAAGAAGAGAGATTTCTATGTTTGTTTGTATTGAATTAACTCAAAAACTACTCCATCGATTTCGACGAAATTTGAAATGGCTAGACTTTAAGCTCCAAGAAGTAATAATAGTGAGGGGAGAATGGGGTAAAATGTTCCATATATATCCCAAATTATATAATATAAAAGAAAATAATATTAATCCGTCGTGACGCAGAGGCGTAAGCGTCTGCCTGTAAACGCGACGGTTTGAGGGTTCGATTCCCATGAGGGGAAGATGGATTTTTCTATTACCCTTTTCTTCGCTCTGGCAACTAGGCAACACGCAATGCCTCGAAAAAGGCGGAAAGTGGGGACGGAGGAAGCAGGGACTAAGCAGCGGAGTGTCTTAACACTAGGTTCATAAGGTCCCTGCAGTTCCCTCTGCCTACCCTGCAATATGCGGGATAAAGCGTGAAGCTATAAAAAAAAATAAAAATAATATCCATCTTTGTAAAGTAAAAATGGTCTGTGAGGAAACTTATTTTATTTGAATTTTATAACAACTCACTTCCTTCTCTTTAGCGGCCTTCTCCCTTCTCCTCGCCTCGATCAGCTCCTTCGCTCTGTCCATTTTGTCTTCTATGTTGGACGCGCTCTCCGTCGCCGGAAGTGGCTCTTGGGGCTTTATTATAGAAAATACTATATAAATATAATCATAATAGATATTTTATGGAAGTAAACTACATCTAGTAATTTAAAAAAATATTGTGCATCTTACAGTAAAATATAATTAATTTTTTTTTTTTTAGTTTCACGCTTTATCCCGCACATGGCAGGGTAGGCAGAGGGAACTGCAGGGACCGTGGGAATCTAGTGTTAAGACACTCCGTTGTTTAGTCCCTGCTTACTCCGTCCCCGACTTCCGCCTTTTTCGAGGGTTTGCGTGTTGAGTGGCGGAACTCAACGCCGCGCTTTGCCTAGTTTGCCAGAGCGAAGAAAATGGAAATAGAAAAATCCATCTTCTCCGACTTGGAATCGAACCCAGAAACCGTCGCGTTACAGGCAGACGTTGCGCCTCTACGCCACGACGGAATTTATTATATATTTATTAAGAATCCTAACAAAATATTTTTCTTAATATCGGATATTATCACAAATCCTGTTGACAAATAGTTACAGAAGTAACAATCGATCTTCATATAACATTTTTTACAAGGAATAGAACCTCGAACCTTATCCTCTGCAGCTGTGCTGGGCCCGGCCTGGTCCTTGGGCCGCCTCACGCACACGTCTCCGTCGCACACCACCTCGTATTCTTTATTTTTCGCTTTCTCATCCGTTTTGGCCATTTTGGCAACTGGCGCTGAAGGTTCTGGAAGACCACATTTTTTATTGTAGCTTCACGTTTTATCTCACACATAGCTTGGTATGCAGAGGGAACAGTAGGAATTTAGTGTTAAGACACTCCGCTTTCCGCTTTCTTTCGAGGCATTTCGTGTTGAGTTGGTTGATTGCGTATTATGGAGTGTTCGGTATTTAAAAGGAGGGGATGAGGGCAAAGCGCCGCGTTGAGTTCCGCCACTCAACACGCAATACCTCTAAAAAGGAGGAAAGTAGGGACAAGTAACGGAGTGTCTTAACACTCGGTTCATATGGTTCCTGCAGTTCCCTCTGCTTACCTTGCCATATCATATGCGGAATAAAGCGTGAAGCTCAAAAAAAAGAAAAGAAGAGAACACAATATATTTTCGAGATTGAGAGGTGTTTGACTTACAAAAATTCTACTATAAAAAAATACAATACAAAATCTTTCGCCAGCATTTAACAAGAAATATCTCGAAAAAGGCGGAAAGTGGGGACGAAGAAAGCAGGAACTAAGCAACGGAGTGTCTTAACACTAGGTTCCTATGGTTCCTGCAGTTCCCTCTGCCTATCCTGCAATATGCGGGATAAAGCGTGAAGCTAGCTAAAAAAAAAAGAAAAAACTAACCTAGTTCTTCTGCATGTACATTCTTGGTACCAGTCACTTTTGGTTCTGGAGAATTCTCTTTAACCTCCACTTTTTTCTCCACTTCTCCCTTTTTCTCCAATTTGGCTGAAGAAGACTGTGAAGCTTCAGCTTGTATTAGGTTTATGGTTTCATTTCTCACATTTTGCGCTGAGGTCGAAGGCTGTGGTAGTGGGTTCTTGTCTTCTTTGCCTTTAAAATAATTAAAAAAAATGAAAAGAAATTTTCACCACTTGCAATTTTATTTGTTAAAAAAAATATTATTAGGTACTTATTCGCCTTAAGATTTTTAAACAGGTATCTGAACTAAAATTATTGGTTAAAAAGTCACCTCTCTAAGTGTGCGCAATTAAAACGTTTCCACAAATGGGATATGATATGGGAAGCGGAGTGTCTTAACACTACGTTAAGACACAACATGATGCTAAAAAAAAACAAGATAAAAATACATAAATTAGCATTTTTATAACCTACTATCGCTTATATGCTTGGCAATGATTGGCAAGCGTCCACAAGCTTCGTACCAACGATTGAATAATCTATAGGCGCTTGCCGCAAGCTGTCACAAGCTTTTGCAAGCCAAACGCCCCGTTTACACTTACGTTTTTGCTAATACAATCCGCGTGTAAACGCGTCATTAAATTAACTATAAAAAGTATTAATATCATAAAAATATTTGTGTACAGTTATTAATTTTAATAGCCTTATAGTTTTATAGACTACTTACGACTGGGCCGGAGTTACGCGACGGTTTGTGGATTCGATTCCCATTTGGGAAAGCTGGATTAAATCATGTCCATCACTTTCGCTCTGACTACTAGGCAAAGCGCGGCGTTGAGTTCCGCCACTCAACACCTCAAAACGGCGGAAAGCGGGGTACGAAGTGTCCTGACACTAGGTTCCCAAGGTTCCCGCAGTTCCCTCCAAGCTACGAGCGGGATAAAGCGTGAGGCTGAAAAAAGAACTTACCAAAAAGTTTCCTATGCTCCAGCAATATCCTGTCGATCCTTGTCGCCAGGCTCTGGGGTTCGACACCCGCGCAGACCACTTCTAGGGGTGTACCGTTACGACCTATGAAGAATAGGGATGGGACTGGGACGAATTGGTCTGAGGGGTTTACGTTAAGGAGGTTTTTTTGTCATAAAAATTGATTTTATATATAAATATAAATATTTGGAAGTAAATATATCATGTTTTGTGTAGTGGAATTCAATGTCTATACTAATTATATCACCAAAAATTTAAATTATTAAAAAACACGACCGTCGAGGTGCAGAGGCTTAGCGTCTAGGGGTTGTCCATTAATCACGTGATCTTTTTTTGGCATTTTTTAACCCCTCCTCCCCCATTGGTGATACGTAGTGAGGTTTAAGACCACCACCCCTCCCCCTTCTCAACATCACGTGTATTTTTAGTACCTACAACGAATCTTAAAATTTTCTGAATATTATCTTAATTTAAATACAGGTATAAACTATAATCTTATTTCATTCTGAAATTAAGGACCATAATAAAAATGTCTACACCAGGTTGCTTAATATTTGTTTAAAAATCGCGCGTTCGACGAAAAAATAAATACACGAGATATCTTACTACACCCCCCCCTCCCCCTTGTGTTATTTTCGTGATTTTTATCAAACCCCTCCCCCCCCTTTCAAGCCTCACGTGATTAATGGACAACCCCCTACCTGTAAACGCGACAGTTTGTGGGTTCGACTACCATGGGGGGAAGATCGATTTTCTATTTCCAATTCCTTCGCTCTGGAAACTTGGCGAAACGCGGTGTTAAGTTCCGACACTCAACACGCAATGCCTTGAAAAACGGGTTCTTTACAAAACTCTTAACCCTAGGGTCCCATGGTTTCTGCAGTTTCCTCTGCCTACCCTTCCCCATGTGAGTGATAAAACGTGAAGATATAACAAAAAAATCTTGCTTTGGTAACAAAACAAGTAAAGTGTGGCGAGTTCCATGAGTTCCATCACTCAATACATAATATCTTTAGATTATATAGTGTCTTAACACTAGGTACCCTTCCAACTAAATCACTGTAAACAATAATATGCAGTCAGCTCTTCTATTCTACAAGAAACAAGGGTATTACCCGAAGTAACTCATAAGCCACCGTCGTGGCGCAGAGGCGCAACGTCTGCCTGGAACGCGACGGTTTCTGGCTTCGATTCCCAGTCGGGGAAGATGGATTTTTCTATTTCCATATTCTTCGCTCTGGCATCTTAGGCAAAGCGCGGCCTTGATTTCCGCCACCCAACACGCAATGCTTCGAAAAAGGCGGAAAGTGGGGACGGAGTAAGCAGGGACTAAGTAACGGAGTGTTTTAACACTAGGTTCGTATGGTTCCTGCAGTTCCCTCTGCCTACCCTGCCATGTGCGGTATAAAGTGTGAAACTAAAAAAAAAAAAAAAAATCTCATAAGTTTGATATAATAACTCATATAACTGGACAGATTACTTAAAAGCATTCAAAATGTCAACTTTTTAAAAATAATTTCAATATGTTATACATGCATATATATTTTTTACATTCACATAGCAATTTCTTATAACATTTTATGACACATAATTATCCATATTTAATTTCAAATCATTACCACTTTTCTTTAATTACAGCTAAGACACTAAAATTTTACATAAATAATTAAATAACTATAAGCCATCTCACAGTTTTTTTTTAGCTTCACGCTTTATCCTGCATATTGCAGAGTATTCAGAGGGAACTGCAGCAACACTATGAACTTAGTGTTAAGACACTCTGTTACTTAGTCCCTGCTTTCCGCCTTCGAGGCCTTGTGTGTTGAATGGCGAAACTCAACGCTGCGCTTTTCCTAGTTTCCAGAGCGAAGAAAATGGAAATAGAAAAATCCATCTTCCCCATGTGGGAATCGAACCCACAAACCGTCACGTTTACAGGCAGATGGTTACGCCTCTGTGCCACGACGGTTACTTTAGCAATAC
Organism: Dione vanillae; assembly: GCA_037178615.1. Classification (NCBI taxonomy): domain Eukaryota; kingdom Metazoa; phylum Arthropoda; class Insecta; order Lepidoptera; family Nymphalidae; genus Dione; species Dione vanillae. The sequence goes on from JAZFAU010000956.1 coordinate 26,126, forward strand.
AACAAAAGTTATATCTATGATACATTGTGAAATAAAAAGAACCGTTTAAAGCTTTGATAAAATTTATCTGATATAAAGCATGATATAAAGCGTTTAAAGCTTTGATAAAATTTATCTGAACAGTTCCTTTAGTTGACTTTTTATCCTATTTTGTAAGTTAATATAGGCTTAGGCTTCATAGAAAAATGATTGTGTAGAATAATAACTTACACTTAAACAAACTTTAGCTTTATATTTTTAGTATAGGTAAGTATATAATACATAGTAAATGATATTGTTTTATACAACATTGCTTAAATTATTTTTTTTTAAAGAAATACCAAATTTCTTATGTAATTTGTGGAAGAGGATATAGAGAATTGTAGTTGTTGTTGAAATCGTTTTATAAACAATATTGCTAATATTTAATTGAATGTCATTATTTAAAGACGGAGAAGTTTCAAATTTCCCATAATATTAATCATCATCTCTATTTTCTCCATATTATTCCTTACACAATTTATATATGAAAGGATTTTATTTTTAATTTTTTAATTCTAATGATGCATATGATATTTTTACCTGTACTAATAATATGTAGTTAAAGAGTTAAATTCTTACAAACTATTTCTGTTAGTAAAATGTATATCTGTAGAATTGCTATAAGAATATATAATAATTAAAAAGGATACAAATTTGGGCAAAATATGTGTAATTTTCTGAGCCACTCTTTAGTTTCACCGCTAAGAAATTGTTTGGATCCGACAGCCTATTCAAGACAGTTGTGTTATCTATAGTAGTTGCTAACTCCTTGGACAGGTCATTGTCACCTGAAAATGCATTATGCTATTTTAGTTTATATTCCTAAATGTGGTTTAAAGATTATTAATATGAAAATTAATCAATTTCATCAGAAAAACATTAAAGTATGACTAAATATTAAAAAATTAGGGTGTTAGTTGGAATTAAGAAATGTTTAATAGTAAGGAACGTATTTCGTAAGCCTCGCCCTTATCTAGGACTAGCTCTAGTCTAGAATACAAATCAATCAATATCTGCAGTACATGCAAATGACAATATCCTTCAAACTTTATGCGCTAATTGTTATGAAATTATGATGCAATTTTAATATTAAGTAAATTTCAATTGAATACATATGTAAATGTTGTTTCAGCCAGCCAATATTTTAAATAGGTTAAAAAGTATAAATGCACTGTAAGGTACCTTCGACAAACACTACAAATATAGCATTTCTCTGTTTTGATAGATTGACCGCCTCGGCCATGGTTCCCCCGTACCAATGCATTCTGGATATATCTATCCCAGTTTTCTAGAACACTTGTAAAACTCGTATCACTTTATTTCTTTATTTTTTTAATAATTTTCCAATTATTTTGTTCACCGCTACAAAAATATTACGATGACATGACACAACAGATTTTGACACTACTGACGTGTTTATTTTTATTTTGCAGCATGACAAGGATCATTATGGATGCAATTGTGCATTTTATTGTTACAAATCGATATTTATTTTATTTAATAAAAAATAATAAAGTACTTAAAATTCTTTTATTTTATTAATATTAAAATAATAAAATAAATAAAATTACTGGTCTATGGTCACAGAAAACATTTAAAATGCTATTTAACAATAGATGGCGCTGTTATGAGGTGGCTTAATATAAAATTCCCAAAATATATATATTAGTTATTACAATCCTAGTAATTGTCTAATTTAATAGCATTAGTAATTGATATTGATTTTTAGTTTTTGATAAAATTTTGGTACGATTATAGTATTCTGACTGTATTATGGCCAATGGACCACGCAAAGTTATTACTTATTTTTTACTTTTTCATTTAAATATGCTTTAATGATCTTCGAAACACATTGTAATGGAATAATAGAAATATATTTTTTTATCTCATATGATTAATTTTTCTAACATATTCCATTACAGAAATTACTTCAATATTAACAAGCGTGTAATTCAAAAATATTTAAATATTTCATAATACAAACCAAATTCAAGAGTGACATGAAAATTATAAAATGAAATTATTAATATAATAATAAGCAAACATTCAAAGCACACATCAATAGTAATTAATACAAAAATAAACACGAAAAGCCGTGGGCGGGTCTTAGTCACTAACAAGTATCTCTCGCATCCTCTCTATAAATAAACTAAAGCAATTAACCAATTTGTTACCAAAGGCTGACAACACCACGCTCAAATGAATTTATTTTATTGCTCCGGCAACATTTTAGCGTCTCTTTGAAAATCGAATACTGCGTCAAATTGAAATGAGGCGCGAAATGCGAGTTCGCGCCTCGGCTAAATATGGATGACTGTGTTTGTGTTGTGTTATTCATTTTAAATTTTAAACACAGTGTTAATTATTATTGAACGTTCTATTTACTTTAAAATTATGATTTATATTCGAATTGTCATATATACTTATATATTATCTGAAATGTACACGATATATTTTTAGTTTGACGTTTTATTTCAGTTGCTGGGGCATAACGTATGAATATGCCGTTACAGCTTAATATACAGTCACTTAATTTCAGTGTTCTACTGGAATTTGGTACATTATAGTATTGGCATATCTTAACTCCGTGGTTTGTATTGCTTAGCGGGTAAATTGTCAATTACGGATAAAAAAATGTACTGCTATTTTGGTATATACCTATAGTCCTCATAGGTTTTGTTATAGCTTAAAATATAATATTTATCTTCTATACATATATAGAAAAAAAATGCAACCACCAGTCATATAATTAATATAATTATATAACTTTAATTTTTTACTAAATTAGTACGGACTTTAGTTTGATGCGGTTGTCACTAGTATATAGTGATTTAAAAGGTCAGCTTATATATTAGGTTATCCAGTGAATGAACCACGACACACTGTCCAAATAAGTGGAGAGGGGAGCATAGAGAACGAGGGGATCTACCGAAACTCAAGAAGAAATAAAAGTAATACATTGAAACCAAGAGAACAGCACTAACGAAAAATACACCACATATTTAAAAAAAAAACATGGATCCATCATAAATTCCTACATTTGTAGTCATAATTATATTTTGTCACAATAATAAATAAGTAGTATAAATCACGTCACGGTAATTAATTATAACATTTTAGGCAATGACAAAATACTTCCGGCCATCCGCAAACCACTTACCGTACATTAGCGGCTACAGAGTGTCTATCGATCGCAGCCTCCCTCTTAACGCATCGTTGGCTTCCGACATTTTTGACTGCAACTTTCATTTGTTATATTTATTTCTTATTTCTTGGTTTTGGGGTTGCTTAAATTGTATTATGTATTGTAAGAATAAACTTTAGTTATAACTAAGTTAGATAAGTTCCTAACTTAGATATATATATATATATATATATATATATATATATATATATATATATATATATATATATATATATATATATATATATATATATATATATATATATATATATATATATATATATATATATATATATATATATATATATATATATATATATAATTTTATAAAAGAAATATAACTCTTCCAGATTTTAAATGATAAATTAGTAGGTACACCAGATTAAAACATAAATCCTTTTATAAATCACTAGTAACAGGCAATAAAAACTCTTTTGAAGAAACGCGACAGGAACAAAACGCATTCCCGCGCAAAACAACGTCAAAAAGCCCGCCCATTTCAATACGTCAAGTTGACAGCTTAACGTCAGGCATTAGTGACTTTGTTAATTGTTATTTAGCTCTTACATCGTTTTTAAATAGATGGTAATGGTATTTTAATTTTGAATTCTGTTAATACTGTGTTTTTTTTTTGCTTTTTTTTTTAAGCTTCACGCCTTATTTCGCTCATAGCAGGCAGGTCGAAGGAATCACAAGAACCGTGAGAACCTAGTGCCGAGACACTCTGCTTCCTGATTTTCGTCATTTCATGGGATTTTGTGTTGTGTGGCGGAACTCAAAGCAAGAGCAAAGAACATGAAAATGTATAATCATCTGCCCTGCGAAGGAATTGAACCCACAAACCGTTACGTTTACAGGCAAACGCTGCGCAACTGGACCACGACGGTCCTCTTTTATTTTATTACTTAAAGTCATAAATATATGTACCCAACACGATGCCATTGCGGCGTAAACGTTTTCGGTGAACATGATAACAAAGTTTCTTATCCAGTAAGATTTAATTGAGATTACCTATATTTAGGTTACTTTGAAATATTTTTTGTGACTTGAATTAAGATATTAAATATGTTCCAAATCATTTTTGTGTACAATTTTACGTATAAATATATATTAAAATTTTAATAATTAATCTATATTTAAACTTAGAATATCATGTCAAAGTAATGATTTTTGATTCGTACTAATTTTATAATAAATTTACCTAGAGTTCAACTAGCTATGTTGAAACAATCTCTTTGCCATGTCTAATAGAATCAGGCTTTACTTCGCGGAAGTCCATCCTAACAAAGATAGGCGTTCTTAGTTAATCTCTTTGCCTTTACGACAAATAAAAATTATACAAATAAATGTCAAAATTTTCATCTAATCAATATATAAAAAAATATATTATAAAATTAGCTTCACGTTTCATCCCGCACATGGCAGGGTAGGCAGAGGGAACTGCAGAGACCGTGGGAACCTAGTGTTAAGACACTCCGTTGCTTAACACTAAGTTGCTCCCTGCTTTCTCCGTCGGAACTCAACGCCACGCTTTTCCTTGTTCGCCAGAGCGAAGAAAATGTAAATAGAAAAATCCATCTTCTCCGACTGAGGATCGAACCCAGAAACCGTCGCGTTACAGGCAGACGTTGGGCCTCTGCACCACTACGGTCCTGGTAAAAAAAAATAAAAATAAAAAATTTACAAATTTAATTGCAATTTGCCATACTCCTAATAAATTCAGCAGTAGTTGTGTAATATAAATGGACATAATAATGTTGACATCATTTTGTTACATGTATCCGAATTGCTTCTTTTCTACTGTATTTTTAGACCACAGACTATTTGTCAGTTTTTTATTTATATGAGTACAGCTTTATCTGATACATTATTTATCTATTTTTTTTCTGTCTTCACGCTTTATCCCGCACATGGCAGGGTAGGCAGAGGGAACTGCACGAACCATATGAACCTAGTGTTAAGACACTCCGGTACTTAGTCCCTGCTTTCGCCTTCCCCGCTTTCCGCCTTTTTCGAGGGATTGCGTGTTGAGTGGCGCAACCCAACGCAGCGCTTTGCCTAGTTACCCGAGCGAAGAAAATGGAAGTAGAAAAATCCATCTTCCCCTCATGGGAATCGAACCCACAAACCTTTGCGTTTACAAGTGCGCCACGCATTTGTATTAGCATCAGCTCTATCTATAATATTTATTTGTTCCTTTTTTAATGAATCTTCTTCCCCTAAACAAGTAAATTGATAAACACATTTTTACTTTTGTATCGACTTCAAAAATGGAAATGTATGCTCGATTTTTTTATTCAACAGATTATCCTAATCTAGGACTACTTATCAAAATTTTAACCTTTACTTACTGGTTTATTCACATTAAAAAAATATATATATATTTAAAACTCCCTAAAAATATTTATTTACGATTTAAACTTATTCATAATCAACATGACAACAACAAAGCACAGACCACACAATAAAAATCCAAACCAAATAAAAAAAAAACAACAAATTAAAACACTTGACACAATTTTCCAACAAACCAATATTTATGTGACAAAATCGGATTATATTTAATAATAAAACAATAATTTATTTATACAAGTAGCAAACATCCCCCGTATCACATTAGGCGACCCTAATAGCCGGCTCGCTTACATTCGGGGGAAGAACCCTCGTTGTAATGCTTGAGCATGCGACAGAGTATTAACAAATTATACGTCTATGGTCACCGAAGACTTGAGAACATTCAGCCTAAGTAAATATCTTTAGGTTTTTTTTTAGCTTTTTAGCTTTTTAGTTTCCATTTAAGAACTGATCGACAAAATTTTAATGTTAATTTGTACTACTGTACCCTTTATACGGTACCCTTTGTACCCTTCTAATCAAGCATAATATATATATAAAAGTCCCATATTAAATACTTAACGCTTATTCCCTTTTTCCTCATAAAATTGCTTTCCGGTGCTAATTAAATCAATT
>JAZFAU010000957.1:0-32275 GCA_037178615.1 Dione vanillae
AGGTCGGAGAATCCCTTCGTGCTTCGGCACGCAGCCCCATCGAATCTGGGGGGGGCAACGAATACCGCTGTGTTGCGGGTGGAGGACCCGAGATGGGCGGAGGTATGGATGGGCCCGAGAAGGGCGGAGTTTTGGAGCGGCCTGTGATAGGCGGAGTTGTGGAGGTGCCAGAGGAGGGCAGAGAAGGAGAAGTAGTGGTGGCGCCACAAGAAATTGTGGTGAGCGGCGTTGCGGGGGGTCCACTTAGTTGGGACCGAGCTGAAATTGCCATTAGGGAACCGCGCGTCGTTTTGACGAGGTTAGAAGATCTGACCAGAGGAGAAGAGTGTCGATCGCGAGCGGCCTAACCAGATCGCGGCAGGTATCGGTCTCGTCCTACGGGCGGCTGTGGGGTGCGTCAGAGTCTAAGGACTCCGACACGGACAGCCTCATTTCGATTGGCTCCACGACACAAAGGACAAGGAACGTTTTCCTTAAGGAAAGACAGAAAAGGCCCCGGAACAAGTCTGACCAATCTAGGTCCTCTGGGGAAGGAGAATCGGACCGACCGGCGCCGAAGATGATGATCACACATAGGAAGGGACGAGGCCAGCCTGTTAACGAGGCGAAACAAAGGGCTGAGAAAGAAGTCGCTGAGTGCACCTCAGCCGTCCAGAGCAGGACTAAATCCAGGCTCTCGGACATGTCAGTCCAGTCGGACGATGGCATTCTTGATGAGACTAGGCTCTCAAATGACCTTCAGAGTCAGGTCAACGAGAGCCTAGCCATAATAAAAAAGGTTGCCAGCAAATCGGGCAACCTAACGGGCACGTTCGTAAAGTCCCTGAAGGAGGCTGCAAAAGCAATTGCGATTGCAGTAGATGTGCTGGCTCAGCGGACTGCAACTGAGGAGGTAGTGCAGCTTCGCGCTCACAATTTGAAACTCCGCAACGACCTGGCGGATGTAAAGGAAGAGGTTAGTCTTTTACGGGCTGATATCCAACAACAGCAGCAGAGCCAACGGCTGGAACCTAGAAAACAGCAATTTAAGAGTCCCGACGAACTATAAAGGTAGGAGAATGATGGAAGTCGGGACTATGCTGAGCGCCCGGATAGAAGGTCTAGAGAACAGACTTCTACCGGCGCAAAGTGGGCAACCTCCGTTAGCGTCTGCCAACAAGAAACCACGTAAGGAGGCCACGGCAGTAACAGCATCAACATCGCTGTTGGCTCCCGCAAACCCTGCCCCTACTAAAGGCCAGGCATCAGGTAAAGGCAGGCAAGAGAAGGGAAAGAAGACAACAAAAGCCCCCGAGGTAGAGACTATAACACCACGTCCTCTACCACCTGCGCCTACAGACATGTCGGAAGGGTGGAATGTGGTTGCCAGGAATGGCAAGAAAAAAAAGAAGGCGGCATCTCAACCACCCACCACGAAGAAGTCGAACATGGCTAAAAAGCCAAAAGCCCCTAAGTTGTGTAAGCCGCGCTCAGCTGTGGTAGCATTGAAACTGCAACCGAGCGTGACGGAGAACAGCCTCACATATAGCCAAGTGCTCATTCAGGTCAAGGAGAAAATCAATCTCGCAGACCTGGGTATCTCTGACATAAGGTTCAGAGTAGCTAGCACTGGCGCGAGGCTACTCGAACTCCCGGGGGCTGACTCCTCGGAGAAAGCGGAGGCACTGGCACAAAGCCTACGTAGCGTGCTAAACGCCAACGAAGTCCAGGTCACTAGGCCCACTAACTGGCCTGGACGACTCTGTGACGTCTACGGAGGTGGCAATAGCGGTCAGCAGGACTGGTGGCTGCGATATCGGCGCAATCAAAGTGGGAGAAGTTCGCCGGGACCGCGCTGGGCTTGGCACAGCCTAGGTTCGTTGCCCAGTGGCTGCTGCCAAGAAAGTAAGTGGGGGAAGGCTGCTTGTGGGGTTCGTATCCGCACGCGTTACCCTGCTGCAGCAGCGCGTCCTGCGCTGTTTCCGCTGCCACGAAGTGGGGCACGTGGCAGCGAAGTGCGGGAGTGAAGCTGACCGCAGCTCCCACTGCTTTAGGTGTGGACGGCCTGGCCATAAGCAAGTCACGTGCACGAATCCGCCACACTGTCTGGCGTGTGACGAAGCACAGAGGCCTGCAGGGCATCTGGCTGGCAGCGCTGCTTGCGCAAAGATCTGCGCACAATTCAAGCGCAAGCGCGGCGAAAAAAGGGTGTCTAGGACCAATTCCAACAATTGAGGGACGCCTCCGGGCGTTTTCTCCCAAAAGGCCCTTCTCAGGGCCAACCAAAAGGCCCTTCTCAGGGCCAACCAAAAGGCCCTTCTCAGGGCCAACCAAAAGGCCCTTCTCAGGGCCAACCCAAAGGCCCTTCTCAGGGCCAACCAAAAGGCCCTTCTCAGGGCCAACCAAAAGGCCCTTCTCAGGGCCAACCCATGTCCCGCGATGCTTCGGCATCGGGAACCAGCCGTGCTGCATCCGTGGCCAGTCTGGCCAGAGGGAGCGACTTCGGGTCGGATTATTCCGACGTGGAGACCTTCAGAAGTGGCTCGAACTGCGGCTCCACAAGCCGCCAGTCGAGGAAGAGGGCCCTCTTCAAGCGAAGCTCCGGAGAATCTCCGGATACTGCGGAGCAGCCCGCCAAGCGGGTCGTCGTCCAGACGGACTTTGAGGAGAGGATCGCCTCGAAGGAAAAGCAGGCGCGGACCGCCAGAGCGAAGGCCGGCTATGGCGCCTCCAGCGTCCTCTACGCGGACCACCCCGTAGAGGAAATGGAGCGCATGGCACTGGAGGACCAGTTGGAGATCTTGGAGGTGGCATCCAAGTCCTCCAATCTCAAGGGGACTTTCCAGAAGGCCCTGAAATGCCGGGCAGCGAGCTTGCTCGGCATCGTCAAGGAGTTGGCGCAACGCACCACTTCTGACGAGACGAGGCAGCTGCAGGCGAAGGTGGATCGCCTGCAGAAGGAGGTGTCCGGGCTGCACGCGCGCGTCGCCGAGCTCATGGCTCGACCAGAGGCGTCCGCGGAAGGTCCTGCTACGGCTCCTCTCCCCTCCAACCTTGAGGATATCATCCGCAAGGTGGTCGTGGAAGAGAGGGCCTTCATCAGGACCTGTTTCGCGGCCATTGAAGACCGGCTGCTGCCGGAGAAGCGGCTTCGCCCTCCTCTCGCGGCGAATAAGGCAACGCTTCCCGCGCCGGGTCCCTCAGCGACCACAGCCCCCAGGGAGCAATCCAACAGCAAAGGGAAAGGCAAGGGGAAAAAGCCCTCTGCACCTGCCCCGACTACCCGGACGGCACCTGAGGTAGTCGAGAGGGAAGACCCGCTTCTGCCCTCCACCACCCCTTCCAATACGCCTTGGACAAAGGTGGTACCGAGGAAGCGGAAGGGCAAGAAGTCGGCCCCTAAGCCCCCTGGAGCCCAGCCTAAGGCCAGCCAGCCTGCAGCCGACAAGAGGAGGAAGCTCGCTACTCCTAAGACCGCTGCCGTCGTGGTCACGCTGACTACAGAGGCAGCGGAACGCGGAGAGACGTACGAGTCCGTACTTCGGCGGGCTCGTACGAGCATCGACCCTTTTTTTTTTTTTTTTTTTTTTTTTTTTGTCGCTGGGAAAAAATGCCATTACGCATCCCCTTCCCGTCGGGGGACGGGAGAGGGGTATGTGGGACTCCCGGTAAAGGCGTTCCTGGTATACCCACTAAAAATACCCAGCGGCGCTCCGACCTCACCTGCGTGGAGAGGGCCTGGGAGTCCATAGCGTCCAGGCCCCCGCCGGTGACTGCCCGCCCTACGGCAGGCCCCTCAGACCCCCCCCTAGTGGAGAGGGGTCGTTACAATGGCCGGAGTGCATGGCCATTGTGGCCCGACGAGTGGGGTGATCCTGGAAATGCAGGCGGTGGCGCCCCCGCGCCTGTCGCCTGTTGGAGGGCGACGGACGTTGTGTCCGCCGTCTTCTGCCCCTTCTTCGTCTGCGGAGCGGCGCCGCGAGAGGGTCATCCTCCCGCGTGCGCTTCGCCGCCTCCTTCTGTGACATTACGTCCTCACAGAAGGAGGCTATCGCCGCCCATGCCTCCTCCCCGCTCAGCATGGCGGCGACCACGCTGGGAAGCGTGAGGTCGGCCCCGACTACTGCCACCAGGGCGCGGCGAGGTTCGGACCACGATGGGCACACCTCCAAGGTGTGCTCCGCCGTGTCCACCTCGGCCTCGCAGTGGTGGTACGCTGGAGACTCCTCCCTCCCGATCCGGTGCAGGTACGATCCGAAGCAACCATGCCCGGACAGCACCTGCACAAGACGCAGGGAGAGGGAGCCGTGCCGCCGATCGAGCCAATCGCCCAGGACGGGCCCGATGGCGTCCAGCAGCCGGCGACCGAACGCCGCGGAGGTGAGGTCCTCCGCCCACTGCCGAGTGACGGCGTCCCTCAGCTCCCGGCGGATTTCCTCCCGCTCCCCCGGATCCGGACGGTTCAGTGCCCTCTGACCCGCCGTCCACTCGTACATTCTGGCGAGCACCCAAGCCTCCAGCTCCCAAGGATGAGTGCCCGCCAGAACGCACGCCGCCCCAAAACTCACCGTGCGGTACGCCCTAGCCACCCGCTGTGCAATGGCCCTTTGTGGCCTGCGGATGGCAGCGGCGTTTTCCCGTCTGCACCACTGTGCAGGGCTCCCATTAGGGCGGACTCACTAGTCCGCCCATATGGGAGCCCCGTACAGGGCCATACTTTTCAGTATGCCGGCGTATAGACGCCGGCATCGATCGCCGGGACTCCTGACGTTCGGGAGGAGCCACGAGAGGGCACCCGCTGTCTTCAGCAGGCGCGTCGACAGCCCGGCGAAGTGAGCGCCGAAGCGCCACTTGCTGTCGAGCACCAGGCCCAGATATTTCATCTGGGCCTGCACCTCAACGCGGGCACCCTCAATGTAAATATGGGCGTCGGGCGGTTGGCGCTGCCGAGGCCCATGGAAAAATACGGCCTCGGTCTTGTGCAGCGCCACCTTCAGCCCTAGGCGGGAGATTCGGTCCACCACTAGCGAACCTCTCGCCGAGGCCAAGCTGGCCGCCTCCCCGAAATTCCTCCCCCTGGCAGTGAGAAGAGTGTCATCGGCATAGCAGATGACAGTCGTGCCACGGGGGAGATTGCCCCGCAAGAGCCAGTCGAATCCGATGTTCCACAGGAGTGGTCCTAGAACGGAACCCTGTGGAACACCGGACTCGACGCCGTATCTGCGGAGCTCGCCCGACCTGTTGGTTAGGCGGACTGTCCGATCTCTCAGATAGTCCGCCAACAGACCCCGCAGATACTGAGGCACTCCATGGAAATGGAGCGCCTCTAGCACGGTGGAGTGGGGAATGAAGTTGAAGGCGTTGACTATGTCGAACGACACAGCCAACACTCCATCCACCGCGGCCATCGCCTCCTTCACCCCGTCCCTGAGTCGGGACAGGGCGTCCACCGTCGAACGCTCAGCTCGAAAACCGAACTGAGCGTCCGCTAGGTCCGGGCCAATTGTGCGCAGGTGGCAGTTGACGCGGGCGGCGAGGATCCCCTCGAACATTTTCCCGACCTCATCGAGCAAAACGATGGGTCGATATGCCGAGGGGGAGTCCGCCGGCCGCCCCTCCTTCCGAAGAAGGTACAATTGGCCCTACTTCCATGGCTTCGGGAACCTCTCGCACGTCAGACACGCGCTGAAGAGGTCCCGAAGTCTCCCTCCCATCTGGGAGGCGGCGATGGCCACAACTCGTGCAGGGACGCCGTCCGGACCTGGGGCCGTCTTCTTGGCCCGGAGGCAGAGAGCTGCCATCTCCACCTCGTCCTCCGTCACCGGGGGGACCTCCTCGGCCGATGGAGCCGCCACCAGAGGGGCGCTCATTACTGGTGGGGTGAAGTTGTCCCTGCGCGGAAACAGGGACTGGACCACCCCATCCATGAGCGCCGGCTCGAGGGTCTCGGCAACTGGGGGACCGCACGGACGCAGCTTCTTGCGTGCCGCCTTGTACGGCCTCCCAAATGGGTCAATGTCGAGACCCTCCAACATTTCCCCCCTCGCGCTACCCTGAGACTCGGCCATTCGCGTCGTCAGGGTAGCCTTCGCCTCTATGTATGCAGCATAGAGGCGGCCCTCGTTTTCGAGGTCGCGATGGCGCCGCCGCCGGCTCCTTGTGTATTCCCTCCTGGTGGCCACACAGGCGGCCCGGAGATCCCCCAACTCCTCTGACCACCAGTACACAGCGCGGCTGGGAGGAGGACGGCGAGACCGAGGCATGCTTGAGTTGCACACCTCGGTCAAGGAGGCGTCCACGTCCTGGCCGTCGGCAGGAGGCGACAGCCAGTCCTGCACGAAAGCCGCCTCCTTGGCGGCCTCCCGGTCGAGGCGGGTGAGCGCCCACCGCGGGAAGTGCGACCGACTCGCACGGCCTCCGCGGGAGCCCTGTGTGGAGACATCGAACCGCACGTATCGGTGGTCCGAAAGCGTCTCCACTAGCTCCACCCGCCAGTCCACAATGTGGGCCGCCAAAGAAGGGACGAGCATCGACCCTGCACAACTTGGGGCGGGCAGAGTCACGTGCCGGAAGACCCAAACGGGGGCTCGTATTTTCGAGTTCTCCGGGTCTCAGGGCGGCACCAAGGCAGACCTCTTTGCTTCTAAGCTCAAAGAGGCTGTCGCTGACACGGCCAAAGTCGCCAGGCCTGTCAAATGCGTGGCTCTTGAGGTGACTGACCTCGATGACTCGGTCACTCAAGAGGAGGTGGTGGCTGCGATAGCGGCGGCGGGGGGCTGCGCCGTAACTGCTATCAAAGGCCGGGCTATTAGACTCGGCCGCGGAGGTATGGGCTCCATGCAGGTGGAGTGCCCTGTCGTAGCAGCCAAGGCGGTCCTGGCCAAGGGTCGCCTCTCGGTCGGGCTTAGCTCGAGAGGGGTCCGGGCACTTGAGGACAGGCCGATGCGCTGCTTCAAGTGCTTCGGCATTGGCCACACCCGGGCTCTCTGTCCCTCCACTGCCGAGCGCACGGAACTGTGCTTCCGTTGCGGCCAAGAGGGACATAAGTCGGCCAGCTGCAAGGCTACGACTCCGCGCTGCGCAGTATGTGCTGCCAGTGGTCGTCCAGCTGACCACGTCATGACGGGCAGGAAATGCTGCCCGCCACCTAAGAAGGGAAAAGCACAGGCGCGTCCTGCCGCTGCCGCCGCCGCCGAAACACCAGTTACCGCGCCGGCCACCGAGGGGAATGCGATGAACACCGAATGAACGGAGCCCATCGTATTCTCCAGGCGAACATCAACCACTGCAGAGCGGCCCAGGATCTACTGGTCCAAACTCTCGCAGAATGGTTGGTGGACGTGGCGGTTGTTGCCGAGCCGTATTCTGTCCCTAGCAGCTGGCTGGGAGACGACAACGGTAGCACTGGTAGCGCGGTCTTCCACAGACTCCCCTCCCCTCTCGCTCTTAGAGAGGGGACCGGGATACGTGGCCGCCGCGTGGGGTGACGTGGCCCTCATTGGGGTGTACATCTCCCCAAACCGCCCTCTCACGGACTTCGAGAACTTCCTCGAAGTCCTAGCCATGGTGGTTGGCAGAGTGGCGCAGCGCAGGGTGCTGGTGGTGGGCGATTTTAACGCCAAGTCGGTGGTGTGGGGTAACCCAACTACCGATGTCCGAGGTCGCGAGCTGGAGGCCTGGTACGTGTCGTCCGGTCTGTCCCTCATCAACAGGGGCACAGTCCTCACATGCGTGCGGCGAGAGGAGGGGTCCATCGTGGACCTCGCCTTCGCCTCCCCTTCTTTGGCGGACCGCGTGGTGGACTGGCGGGTGGAGCTGGTGGAGACGCTTTCGGACCACCGATACGTGCGGTTCGATGTCTCTACACAGGGCTCCCGCGGAGGCCGCGCGGGTCGACCGCACTTCCCGCGGTGGGCGCTCACCCGCCTGGACCGGGAGGCCGCCAAGGAGGCGGCCTTCGTGCAGGACTGGCTGTCGCCTCCTGTCGACTGCCGGGACGTGGACGCCGCGGCGGTCCGTCTGAGGGACTCCTTGACCGAGGTGTGCAACTCAAGCATGCCTCGGTCTCGCCGTCCTCCTCCCAGCCGCGCTGTGTACTGGTGGTCAGAGGAGTTGGGGGATCTCCGGGCCGCCTGTGTGGCCACCAGGAGGGAATACACAAGGAGCCGGCGCCGGCGCCATCGCGACCTCGAAAACGAGGGCCGCCTCTATGCTGCATACATAGAGGCGAAGGCTACCCTGACGACGCGAATGGCCGAGTCTCAGGGTAGCGCGAGGGGGGAAATGTTGGAGGGTCTCGACATTGACCCATTTGGGAGGCCGTACAAGGCGGCACGCAAGAAGCTGCGTCCGTGCGGTCCCCCAGTTGCCGAGACCCTCGAGCCGGTGCTCATGGATGGGGTGGTCCAGTCCCTGTTTCCGCGCAGGGACAACTTCACCCCACCAGTAATGAGCGCCCCTCTGGTGGCGGCTCCATCGGCCGAGAAGGTCCCCCCGGTGACGGAGGACGAGGTGGAGATGGCAGCTCTCTGCCTCCGGGCCAAGAAGACGGCCCCAGGTCCGGACGGCGTCCCCGCACGAGTTGTGGCCATCGCCGCCTCCCAGATGGGAGGGAGGCTTCAGGACCTCTTCAGCGCGTGTCTGACGTGCGAGAGGTTCCCGAAGCCATGGAAGGAGGGCCAATTGTACCTTCTTCGGAAGGAGGGGCGGCCGGCGGACTCCCCCTCGGCATATCGACCCATCGTTTTGCTCGATGAGGTCGGGAAAATGTTCGAGAGGATCCTCGCCGCCCGCGTCAACTGCCACCTGCGCACAATTGGCCCGGACCTAGCGGACGCTCAGTTCGGTTTTCGAGCTGAGCGTTCGACGGTGGACGCCCTGTCCCGACTCAGGGACGGGGTGAAAGAGGCGATGGCCGCGGGGGATGGAGTGTTGGCTGTGTCGTTCGACATAGTCAACGCCTTCAACTCCATTCCCCACTCCACCGTGCTAGATGCGCTCCGTTTTCACGGGGTGCCCCAGTATCTGCGGGGTCTGTTGGCGGACTATCTGAGCGATCGGACAGTCCGCCTAACCAACAAGTCGGGCGAGCTCCGCAGATACGGCGTCGAGTCCGGTGTTCCACAGGGTTCCGTTCTAGGACCGCTCCTGTGGAACATCGGATTCGACTGGCTCTTGAGGGGAAATCTCCCCCGTGGCACGTCTCCACTCCCTCCTCACTGCCAGGGGGAGGAATTTCGGGGAGGCGGCCAGCTTGGCCTCGGCAGGAGGTTCGCTAGTGGTGAACCGAATCTCCCGCCTAGGGCTGAAGGTGGCGCTGCACAAGACCGAGGCCGTATTTTTCCGTGGGCCTCGGCAGCGCCAACCGCCCGACGCCCATATTTACATTGAGGGTGCCCGCGTTGAGGTGCAGGCCCAGATGAAATATCTGGGCCTGGTGCTCGACAGCAAGTGGCGCTTCGGCGCTCACTTCGCCGGGCTGTCGACGCGCCTGCTGAAGACAGCGGGTGCCCTCTCGTGGCTCCTCCCGAACGTCGGGAGTCCCGGCGATCGATGCCGGCGTCTATACGCCGGCATACTGAAAAGTATGGCCCTGTACGGGGCTCCCATATGGGCGGACTCACTGTGCCGAAGGGAGAACGCCGCTGCCATCCGCAGGCCACAAAGGGCCATTGCACAGCGGGTGGCTAGGGCGTACCGCACAGTGAGTTTTGCGGCGGCGTGCGCTCTGGCGGGCACCCATCCTTGGGAGCTGGAGGCTTGGGTGCTCGCCAGAATGTACGAGTGGACGGCGGGTCAGAGGGCACTGAACCGTCGTCCGGATCCGGGGGAGCGGGAGGAAATCCGCCGGGAGCTGAGGGACGCCGTCACTCGGCAGTGGGCGGAGGACCTCACCTCCGCGGCGTTCGATCGCCGGCTGCTGGACGCCATCGGGCCCGTCCTGGGCGATTGGCTCGATCGGCGGCACGGCTCCCTCTCCCTGCGTCTTGTGCAGGTG
The DNA here is from genome assembly GCA_037178615.1 of Dione vanillae. Taxonomy (NCBI): domain Eukaryota; kingdom Metazoa; phylum Arthropoda; class Insecta; order Lepidoptera; family Nymphalidae; genus Dione; species Dione vanillae. Next base: position 9,977 of record JAZFAU010000957.1, read on the forward strand.
CTGTCCGGGCATGGTTGCTTCGGATCGTACCTGCACCGGATCGGGAGGGAGGAGTCTCCAGCGTGCCACCACTGCGGGGCGGCGGTGGACACGGCGGAGCACACCTTGGAGGTGTGCCCATCGTGGTCTGAACCTCGCCGCGCCCTGGTGGCAGTAGTCGGGGCTGACCTCACGCTCCCCAGCGTGGTCGCCGCCAGCGGGGAGGAGGCATGGGCGGCGGTAGCCTCCTTCTGTGAGGACGTAATGTCGCAGAAGGAGGCGGCGGAGCGCACGCGGGAGGATGACCCTCTCGCGGCGCCGCTCCGCAGACGAAGAAGGGGCAGAAGACGGCGGACACAACGTCCGTCGCCCTCCGCCCCTGGGGGTGATCCGCAGGCGACAGGCGCGGGGGCGCCACCGCCTGCATTTCCAGGATCACCCCACTCGTCGGGCCACAATGGCCGTGCACTCCGGCCATTGTAGCGACCCCTCCCCACTCGGGGGGGTCTGAGGGGCCTGCCGTAAGGCGGGCTGTCACCGGCGGGGGCCTGGACGCTTTGGACTCCCAGGCCCTCTCCACGCAGGTGAGGTCGGAGCGCCACTGGGTATTTTTAGTGGGTATACCGGGAACGCCTTTACCGGGAGTCCCACATACCCCTCTCCCGTCCCCCGACGGGAAGGGGATGCGTAATGGCATTTTTTCCCAGCGACAAAAAAAAAAAAAAAAAAAGGCCAAATAGCCAGTCTCCTACTAAAGTTGGACCAAAGCCTGGCGCAGTGGTCGATACACGTGGCGGTTGTTGCGGAGCCTTACAGCCTTCCCGCCAGGGACAACTGGGTCGTCGACAACACCGGAGCGGTAGCACTCATCACCCAGGTTGCGGCGGGCTCCCCGCCTTTCTCATGAGTCGAGAAGGGTGCAGATGTGTTGCGGCACTTGTCGGCGACCTAGCCATCGTTGGTGTCTACTTTTCCCCCAATCGAAATCTAGCGGAGTTCGAGGAGTATCTCATCCGACTGGAGGAAATAGTAGGACGACTACGCCCGGAGGAGGTCCTTGTCGCAGGAGACCTGAACGCAAAATCCAGCGTGTGGGGCTCTGCAACGATGACGGTGCGTGGTGTGATAGTGTCGGAGTGGGTGATTGCCACCGGTTTGTCTGTCTTCAATCGGGGGACGACCAACACGTGTGTGCGAAAGCTGGGCGGGTCCGTCGTGGACGTATCGTTCGCGAGCTCGTCTCTAGCCCGCCGTGTTTGGGATTGGTCGGACCACATTTACCTCCGATATGAGATATCCACACATCCAGCGGAGCCGCCAACTCCCAGTCCGACCTCGCTAGAGTGCGGACCGCGGTGGCAATTAAGTCGCTTCGACAGGCAGTTGTTGAAGGAGGCCGCGATAGTGGAATCCTGGCTGCCCCAGAGCTTGGCGTCTGCAGAAGACGCTGCCACCTGGGCGCAGAGGGCGATGACGCGTATCTGTGACGCTTCAATGTCCCGTTCCAGACGTCGCCTGCAGGAGAAACAAGTGTACTGGTGGTAGGGGGAGATCGGGTAACTGCGCGACACCTACGTGACACTTACGTCTGTATGGCTCAAGCCATAATTCCACAGCGGTGGAAGACAGGCAGGTTAGTCCCCATCAAGAAGGAGGGTCGCCCGGCGGATTCAGTCTCCGCCTACAGGCCCATCGTGCTCTTGAGCCAGATCGCCAAGCTCTTTGAGCGTGTTGTAGCCATGAGGCTACAACACCATTTGAAGGGGACAGGTCCAAACCTCTCGGACCTGCAGTATGGCTTCCGCAGGGGGCGGTCGACAGTGGATTCCACACTCGAGGTGAAGTCCCATGCGCAGGATGCGGTTGCCAGTGGCGAAGGGGTAATGGCGGTGTATTTAGACATTACCAATGACTTTAACTCCTTGCCCTGGCTTTGCATTAAGGAGGCACTCATCTACCATCGTGTGCCTCCATACCTGCGCCGCGTCATCAGGGCTTACCTGTCTGTGAGGTCTGTGACCTTTCCCGCTCCTGGAGGAGATTGGAAGGAGTTCGGGGTGACGGCCGGTGTTCCACAAGGATCGGTGCTGAGTTCGATCCTCTGGAACATCAGGTACGGCTGGGTGCTGTGAGGCAGCACCCTGAGGGGGGTAAGGGTCCTCTGTTAAGCTGACGATACGCTAGTCTTGGCGCAGCGGAGGACCTATCGGGAGGCAGCGGTTCTCGCCACGGCCAGAGCGGCCGAAGTCGGCCGCATCAAGCGGCTAGGTTTAGAAGTCACCCTGAACAAGTCCGAGGCCCTATATTTTCATGCTCTGAGGAAGGGCCCACCACCAGATACCCATAACATCGTCGGTGGCGTCCGAATCGACGTGAAAAAGAGCATGAAATACCTCGAACTTGTTCTGGACGGTCGGTGGAGTTTTCAGGGCCACTTTTCCACCTTGGCTCCGAAGCTGTTGAAAACAGCGTCGGCTTTGGCGCGCCTCTTGCCTAATGTGAATGGGCCGAGCGCCTCGAGCCGATGACTGTACACCGGAATGGTCAGGTCGATGGCCCTCTACGGCGCCCCCGTATGGGCGGACGCCCTGGATCGGCACAACCTCACCCTGCTGCGAAGGGCGCAGAGGATGACGGCCATCCGGGCGATACGCGGGTACCGGACCATCTCCGGTGAGGTGGCGTGCGTGCTGGCTGGAGTCCTGCCGTGGGACGTGGACGCTATTTCCCTAGCGTCCTTCTATTGTCGGCGTCGGGGCCCAGCCGGGCCGGGGATCCGGCAAGGCAAGCACCACAGGAGCGGGAAGCCGCATTGGAGGCGTGGGAGTCCCGGCTGGCAACGCCATGCGCCAGCCAGAGGACGATCGAGGCAGTTCGTCCTGTCTTCCGCCAGTGCTTGGCGAGGCGTTACGGCGTCCTAACCTTCCGCACCACGCAGGTACTCACGGGTACTGTCGAGGGTATTCCACCACCCCTGACTCCGCGACGTGCCTAGCAGGTTCCTGCCGCCGTGATTCACGGAAGACTGTGTAGTTCCCGTGTCTCACGGCCGAAGGCGGTCGAGGAGGAGCACCGTGAGATTTTAGTGGGTATGTGAACTGGCCTACATCTGCCCGTCCGCGAGTCCCACATAACCCGTTCGAGTCCCCACGTTCTGGTATCCGTAAAAGGATTTCCTCACGTAAAAAAAAAGGCAAAATTAAAAATCATCAAAAACTTGACAATTTATTAATATGATTAAATTCTTTGGTCATTACATAAAAAGCCTGATTTTACGATGTGGCTACGACATTAGAACAATTATAAAGCATAACATAATATATAATAAAATAATTTAAGAATAATATAATAACTATTTAATATGAGAACAAGAAAAATATATTAAAGGTAATCATTTAAAAAACTGGTTTTCAGGTTATGTACAGTAAAATATATCGGGAAAGACCTGGAAGGTATGAAAGTATGAAGGAGGAAGGTCGCCTGAAAAACTCCAGTCAATTCTTTTTACTCCGCTTGGAGTAAAGCGTGTAGCTATGTTTGTGTGTAAGGTAGAAACTCGATTAACCGGACTAATTATTGTTGTAAGGTTGGAATAATTGGAAATCCGGATAATCGAAATTACATAATATGAATAAATTCGAGTGATCGGGTTTTAAGCATACTTATGTACGTACATAATTTTTTTTTGTTTTTTATAGCTTCAGGCTTTTATCCCGCATATTGCAGGGCAGGCAGAGGGAACTGCAGGAACCGTATGAATACCTAGTGTTAAGACACTCCGTTGCTTAGTCCTTGCTTTCACCACTTTCCGCCTTATTCGAGGCATTGCGTGTTGAGTGGCGGAACTCAACGCCGCGCTTTGCCTAGTTTCCAGAGCGAAGAAAATGGAAATAGAAAAATCCATCTTCTCCGAGTAGGAATCGAACCCTCAAACCGTCGCGTTTACAGGCAGACACTTACGCCACGACGGACCTATACGTACACAATGTTATACATTTATTGAAAACAACTAATTAATATTAACAAAAATCAGTGTTTATTTAGAAATTTTATTGGCGTGGGTGACGAAAGTACGACATGTGTATACTCGCACAAATACGACTTGTAGGTACATTTCATTTAATTAGCCTGTAGTCTGGATAATCGCGAATTCGTATAACTGAGGGCTGGATAATCGAATTTCTGCTGTATATAGTTTTAGATATATTTAGCAAAGAGCAAAATGAAGTAAAATTCCAGAGATTCTTACTCTATCAACCCATTTTTAAAGGTGTTGAGTAGTAAGCCACGCTTTATCCCAGAGCTAGCAAATGAATTCCCGAGTAAGAATCGACCTTGCAATCATCGCAGTCAAACATTATTCCACTGCGGCATGGTCACATAAAACAATTTAGATAATAACTAACAACAGAGCATCTGTTTATGATACATAATGTGTCACAATAATTAGTTAATTATTTTAATGGTGAAATAATGTATACTTATTAGGTTATTAGAAATATTAAGCAAGAGAATTAGGTCTTAAGGGCTGTCGTAACGCAGAGGCAAACGCTACAGTTTGTGAGTTCAATTCCCACTCGAAGAGAATGAAATATTTCCTCTGTATACCCTGCTATGTATACAGAGTGAAGTTAAAGGAATAAAAAAATGCTCTTTCCTTAAAAGCACTGAGATTTTTTTTTTAGCTTCACGCTTTATCCCGCATATTGCAGGATAGGCAGAGGGACCTGCAGGGACCGTGGGAACCTAGTGTTAAGACACTCCGTTGCTTAGTCCCTGCTTTCTCCGTCCCCGCTTATTAAATTAGTTAGTATTTAATTAATATTTTAATTCTCTCAGATAATTAGAAAAACCGCGTTAAATGTCGTCACTTAACACGCAATGCGTTTAGAGGCGAAGAGCGGGATACGGAGAGTTTTAACAATTCATTCCCGCAATACGCCGGCAGCCAGAAGATAAAAAAAATGTATGAGAAGAGTTATTTATATATATATTGTAGATATCTGTTGATATTGTTATAGGTGAAGTATTTGGACTGGATCTCTTTTAAACACGCATTCTCTTGTGCAGTGCAGTACATTCTCCATTTACGTTGTAATTGGCAAAGTATAAATAAAGAGAAGAAGAAGAAGTTATTTAATGACATTACAAAGACGCTCCAAACATATGGTCTTTTGAACATAACTTTGACCACTTCAATTTTGTACATTTATATAATAAAATCATAGTTATTCTTAAAAACATTTTCTACTAAAGTGGTTCACTAAATACTATCATGATCGATTTGTTTGGATATGATGTGTACTATACGTGGAAGGCATTCGTTTGACATTTCGGAAAAAAGGCCAAAGGTTGACTTGAAGATACGTTATCTGTTATGTTACAATAAACTGGTGAAGCCCGAGTTGAACTCGTGCTTTGAGGATCAGGAGAAAATAAGAGAATAAACTACTTAGCATTCCATGGATTCAATGTGCGGGTGCCGGGCCATTTTAGTAACAAATTTGGCTATTTCTTTGTAAAGAAGGAAAATAAACACGACAGTGAAACATCTAGCATATTGTAAAATCATAAAAAATATTATACATCGTACAACTCTATTTCCTTAGAAATTATGAATTTTTATAGCATGCCATCAAAAACCTAGTGATAAGACACTACGGTTCCTATTTCCCCATAAATTTTCGGTATATTAGGTGAGTAATTGAAATAAATAATTTCCCCGATCGGGAATCGAACCCACAATTCGCGCCACACTGCTTTATATTTTTTTATAATAACATTATTAATAATAAATGACTTCTGACCTGTTTCTTTCATCTATTGATCTATCTGTCAATGTCAACTATATAATTCAAAATACTTATTTCAAATTTCAAATATGGTTGAAATTCAAAATATGGTTGAAAGATAAACAGAATGAAGAATGAAATGAAGAATAAACGATAGCTCATAATAATCTAAATAAAGTGAAGAAGAAGAAGAAAGATTTTGACCTACGTCAGTTATACGATTGTATGGAGAAGCTATCAACTTATAAAATTGGAGAAACTTCAAACATTTCGTGCAACGTCAAGTTGTATAAAGTATATAAGAATGTCGACTCCGCGTGATGAAGAACGCATTGCTTAGTAGTCGGAGTGCTTACACGGTTTTTAAGAGGTATACGTTCAAATCCTGCTGCGTTCAAATTTTATGTATTCATTAAGTATTTTTTCTATCTTTAGAGTGGATTAACACTTTAAATATCATAAACATATTTTTTTATAATTTCTTCTCAGGTGAAGAACTAGTGTGTGTTGTTGTCTAGATTTTTTGGATTTTTTTTTTCTAGCTTCACGCTTTATCCCGCATATTGCAGGGTAGGCAGAGGGAACTGCAGGAACCATTTGAACCGAGTGTTAAGACACTCCGTTGCTTAGTTCCTGCTTTCTCCGTCCCCACTTTCCGCCGTTTTCGAGGCGTTGCGTGTTAAGTGGCGGAGTTCAACGCCGCGCTTTGCCTTAGATGCCAGAGCGAAGAAAATGGAAATAGAAAAATCCATCTTCCCCGACTGGGAATCGAACCCAGTAACCGTCGCGTTACAGGCAGACGTTGCGCCTCTGCGCCACGACGATCCTCAATATCGCGATATAGCGATATATTTTCATTTTCAAAATCTAGTCTAGCATAAAATTTATTAACATTTTTTGTCGCTTTTATCTAATGTACGTGAACCGTACATTACTTGAACGAAACAACATTGTTGCCATCATCAATAATTAAAAATAATTATTCCGTTAATAATATTTCATTGTAAGGTGTTGCCAAGACAATGGTTTTTGCTGTCAAAGTCGTCATAATTATAATTCTAGGTCAATGGTAATACGAAAAAATTAATTTAAGTAGAGTTAACTTATATGCTTTATTTGTGTTTTAAGATACTACTAACCTGATTGAGAATTCGTAGCTTCTGACACCTGTTATATGGATAACACCTGTTATATGGATAACAAAGTTTTATAAGGGTTCCGTCCATTTCTTATTAACGTACGGACCCCTAAAACAAATTGGATTATTACATTTTACGTAATTGTTACAATAATTATTTTACTTTGGAAAGTTTACTCTTCGTAAATTCATAAATCGGAAGATATTCTATATACAAACTGCCTAGAATAATTTATGGAAATTAAAAAATATACATACACAATATGTTGTCGTTTAACTTTTTGTGTAACTTTATTAAAATAAAAAAAATTTGCTTCACGCTTCATCCCGCTCGTAGCTTATCGCTCGTAGGGTAGGCAGAGGAAACCGCAGGAACCGTGGAAACCTAGTGATAAAACACTCCGTTTACTACTTTCCGCCTTTCAAGGCACCTTTGAGTGGCGCAGCGCTTTTCCTAGTTCCCTGAGCCAAGAAAATGGAAATAAAATAATCCATTTTCCCCAATTGGAAATTGAACTCTCCAAATTTATTTTTTTTAATAATTTTCTCGCTATGTACATATAAAAATCATAATATTTTTCTACCTCAAATATACACACATTACTTATGATTTTTAAGGCGTTGTTCACGATTTAAGTAAATATGTAGTATTTTTAAGTATATCACAATTAAGTTGTAACAAGAATATAAGAATTTCGTCGTAGTTTTTTGAGTGTGTGATCCATTACTTTGCGACGCTTAAGAGGCGCAGGTTTTTTATTTCATAAAGTTGTTATTGATTCTGAGCTGTTAGTGATTTACCTGTTATGGGTTTAAGACAAAGTGCACGCTTGTTTTAAATAAAAACACCATATTTACAAGATTTTTTTAATTTAGATTAGAAACTGTAGTCTTTTAATAATTAAATGTCAATTAAGAGTTAAGTTTGGATTAAGAGTTCAGTAAGTGTTGTCTCTTATTTATCTTTAGTTCATGCTCTGTAGAGTGCAGTAAGGTAGAGAGAATTATTAACGGAGTGTCTTAATACTAAGTTCCAGTGTTAAAACTCTCTGTTATGAATTCCGAAAATAATTTAAATACATTAATAATGAGTGTTAGTTAAAAGAAAACATGAATTTCCCTCCATTAGACGCGAGTTTATTTTTCTTTCTTTAGTGTGTAGTGTGTACATGTGTTTTCAAAATTATCAAAAAAAAAATATTTTTGTTTTCACTTTTCATTCCATTCGTATTTGAATGCAAAGTGCTTAGATGAACTTTTTTACAATTCCAAGGTTATCAAAATATCGTTTCAAGTTGTTCATATATAGAAAAGTTAAATAAAAAATGCGCTTATTAAAGCTCTAAGCTCAGTTAATATTAAGATACTAATATAAAAAGACAGCACAGAAATATAAAGTTACATATACGTATTTTCTTTTAAAAAATTCTTTATAACTTAAAAAATAAAAAAAAAGATGCGTGCTCCTGACGCAGCTTTAAAATGAACACTGCCATAAAAAAATGTTACGGCGGCTACTTCACATTGAGTTGTCAATGTCATCCATAAATCCAGGAACGTTATTTTGACATTTGACAGATGTGTCGGTGCTGCCAGCTTAAAAATTATATTTGAGTTTGATAATTTAGTATAATTTCATATTTTTTACCGTACATTCTCCTTTGTGTGATTGGCGAAGTGAATTGTGCTCTGTAAATAAAATATAAAAAGAAAAGACTTTAATTTTCTTTTTTTATATTAATGACAATATGAACTCATTAACAGTAACGAATTATAAAAATTAGTAGCTTGAAATATTTTCTTCAAACCACAATGTGACACATGATGGACATATTTTTTATATCGACCCTTAACCGGAGCAAAAAAATGTCTGCTACACACGTAATATACTCATGTTTCAAGACTAACGAATTAAAAAAGTAATTCAAATAAAGATTTGCGATTTGGATAACTTAAAAACATGTGATTCTTGTGTCACGAACACAGTTGTGTCATATTGTTCCATATAAAATAAGCCCTTATGTGTTCAGTGGTGGAAATCTCAACTGTATTTTGCTTTTAACAAGATCACTGATACAAATAAGTTAAAACAAAAAGTCACTCATTGTGAAATTTTTATTCAACATTATCCTGTATACTTTTAAATTAATTATGTCGTAATGCAGGAACGCAATGTCTGCCTCTAAACGCGACGATTTGTGGGTTGATTCTTACTCGGATTTTTTTATTAGCTTTTTTTTTCGCTCTGACAAGTAGGCAAAACGCGGCGTTGAGTTTCGGCACTCAACAGGTTATTCTTTGAAAAGGTGGAAAGTGGGAAACGGAGTGTCTTAACACTAGTTTCATAAAGTTCCTACGGGGTAAAGCCGGAAGCTTCAAAAAATTATAATTTCTATTTTTTAAATAAACAACATATAGTTACTAATAACGTTATAATATATTCTAATAACATTTGAATATATACAATTTAATATATTTACCTCACAGGAAAACTGGGAAGGTGATTAATATATAGATTCATTTATTCATGTTGTAAGTACTTTTAAAGAATAGAATATTATTTCACATTAATGTTCTGGCAACATTTCTAATATGTCAAATGTCATCGTCAAATTGTCAGAACCACAAATGTCAGTATGGGTTATACAGTGTTCGCTTTAATGATATAGTAGGAGGTCTTGCCGATTGAAATATATACATATTTACGTGTTAATTTAGATATTTTGAAGAAAAAATATATATTATTTTTCCCTGAGTGCCGTGTTTTATAAGAAATACAGATATTGTTAAAGACATCGGTAAGTATTTGTTGTTGAGCTTATTTTTTTGAACTTTCACTTTTTATTAATAAGTTTCGTTTAAATTAGGAGCTTTTAGTTACATTTGTGAACTTTGTACGACCTTAGAGTTATGGAAAAATAATTATTAAATTAATATAATTTATATAAAACAAAAAAATATATAACCACAAATTTAATTCAGTATATTAAATCAACATGTTTAAGTATTGAAATCTCATCTATACCCATTATAGAGAGGAAAAAAATTAGTAGTATTTAATTATATATGTGTATATATACGCCATCGTGGTATAGTGGAATACAATAATAATAGCCTACAATAATTGTGGGTTCAAATCAATTAAGAACAAAGCGATTAGGTTGCGCAATAATAAGTAACATGGTAACAACTCATTCCATACGAAAATATGTGATGAAAATGATTGACTACTAAATTACTTATATATCGTCCACCATGTATAAAATTCACTACGCCCGCATACTATATCCCTCATATGGCAGGATAGGCAGAGGGTTAGTGTTAAAACACTCCGTTTTTGTATTTTCAATTAATTAGTGATACATTGCATAGAAAGGCGTAACTCTACGCCGTCTCTTGTAAAGGACAAGAGCGAGGAATTGTAAACGGTTTATTTTTTCGATTTTTCTCCAAGTGGAAATTGAAATCACTACTCGCTCTTTATTTAGTAACGAGAATAGAAGACAAAATAATTATAAATTACAAACAGTACAGACCTTTTGAGTGTAGTGTAATATTTTTATATTAAAGAAAAAGAGGACCGTCGTGGCGCAGAGGCGCAACGTCTGCCTGTAACGCGACGGTTACTGGGTTCGATCCCCAGTCGGAGAAGATGGATTTTTCTATTTTCCATTTTCTTCGCTCTGGCAAACTAGGCAAAGCGCGGCGTTGAGTTCCGCCACTCAACACGCAATGCCTCGAAAACGGCGGAAAGCGGGGACGGAGAAAGCAGGGACTGAGCAACGGAGTGTCTTAACACTAGGTTCCCACGGTTCCTGCAGTTCCCTCTGCCTACCCTGCCTTGTGCGGGATAAAGCGTGAAGCTAAAAAAAAAAAAAAAAAAAAAAAAAAAAAAAAAAAAAAAAAAAAAAAAAAAAAAAAAAAAAAAAGAAAAAGATAGGGTACCATCTCTCCACTGAAACTCTCCGTTTAGTAAATAATAACAAGACTTATTGACGAATCACTATTTATTTATATTTAAAAAATATATATTTAGTGATAAAACTCACTGCACTGAGTGTTTAAATTATACGTAAACCTCTTGTAAAGGCAAAATTACTAATGAACCATTATCATTATCGATTATCATATTTCGGCGTTTTATATAATAACTGATAATGTATGAAAAGATATATTTTTTACTATGTTGTGACGTATCTTGATTGTAGGAGGCCGTTGTGGCGTAGTGCCAATGGATTTAAATTTAAACACAGAGGTTACACGTTCGGTTCCAACATGGGTTTATGAAATATGTTATTTTTTTCATTTGTTCTCAAACTTTAACTCTCTATTATATATGGATATTTTTTAATACATGGTTTGTCCATTCACGTAGTAATTTCGAGAGATCGTCTCTTGCTTAGAGTCAATTACACTATAGGAACCAAAAATTGCTTACTAACGCTAATTTTCATCAATCAACAGAAAAACCCCAAAAAGAACCCTAACCCTAACTCAAATTCATATGAACCCACAACACATCGTATCACATTTCGCTTCTTCACTGTACATCAGGATACTTCTTAATTATTATTTTTACTTCGTTCATAAAGCAAAGTCATTCAATAATGAATTTGACATTTGTTTAGAGATTGTACGGTCGAGACCGATTTGTTAGTGCAACAACGTCTTGTAATCCACTTGCATTGTAAATATAAATGTTTTCGCTGAATGCAATTCGATCGATCGATTACTGACGGTCTGATGTACCTTAATTGCCCCTAAAAAGGTTATAAAACTTATGTGTCTTTTTGTCTGTCACGACCATATTCTCATAAATTGCGTGAAGCTACTACGATGATTTTTTTTCAGCTTCACGCTTTTTAACCCGCATATTGCAGGGTAGGCAGAGGGAACTGCAGGAACCACACAAATGTAGTGTTAAGACACTCCGTTGTTTAGGTCCTGCTTTCTCTGTCTCCACTTTCCACTTTTTTCGAGACATTGCGTGTGGAGTAGTGGAACTCAACGCCGCGCTTTGCCTAGTTAACAGAGCGAAGAAAATGGAAATAGAAAAATCCATCCGAACCCAGATACCGTGGCGTCACAGGCAGACGTTGCGCCTCTGCGCCACGACGGTCCTCAAAGAAAACACAAAAGCTTTTGTACACCAGATCCACACTTATTCTGCGAACTCTCCTTAAGGCAAACAACTTGCTAACTAACTACCTAGAATTACAAGCGCAATTTCAAAAGCTGTATTTTCGTATATTTTTATATATAATCTATTTCTATTAAAAAAATATAGGGCAACATCTCTCCTCTCTTGACAAATCACTATTTGTATTGTTTTTATATTTTATTTAGTGATAAATTAAACGTAAACCTCTTGCAAACGTGTAATTACTAATGTATCATTATCGATTATCGTATTTAGGCATTTTATATAATAACTGATGGGTCCAAGTAACGGAGAGTCTTAACACTAGGTTCCTATGGTTCCTGCAGTTCCCTCTGCCTATCCTGCCATGTGCGGGATAAAGCGTGAAGCTACGCACTAATACTTTAGTCCTATTCTTTATTATATTATTATGAAAAGTTTCATCATATTTTAATATAGTATAGTTTTATATTCTAACTCTCCGGGGAATATATCCGGGGAATCCTCATGCTTTTTAGGTGTTATATATAAATTTGACGGCTGCGGTATTTACTATTGTTTTGTTAGAGATTAAGAAGCGAAAATATTTGCATATATAAAACACTGAAATGTACATCGAATCATGAAATGAATTGAATTGAATTTAATTGAATTATATGAAATGTAATTGGATTAAATTGAATTAAATTGCTCGATAAGTGGCGGTGATCAACAAAAACGAAGACTACTCCTTCTAGTTGGCATCGAACCCGCTACCGCCGTACAAAATGTAAGACTGCCATAATGTGACATAATACATCGATATATGACGTCACGTTTCAAGTCATTGTCTTTCAAATTTAGTCAACATACATTACGCATATTGTATACAGAACCCAGTTTTTTAATTTGCTCTTGACCCCTTTTTATACGAATTTGAAGTTCACACACACATACACACACACATATGTATATATATATATATATATATATATATATATATATATATATATATATATATATATATATATATATATATATATATATATATATATATATATATATATATATATATATATATATATATATATATATATATATATATATATATACATAACTTAAAATTGTTTGTATTACGCAATTTCTTGTTAGCACAATTGTATTGAAAAGCTAAAGAGAACTGTCTCAGTATATTGCGAAAAGAACGTGATATGTTAAAAAAAATATTATTTAATTTTTTTTGGTTTGAATCTGTTACTATATGTACATATAGTGTGTGATGTAGAGTTTTGACACTTTGGTAACCTCTCTCTCTCTCTCTCTCTCTCTCTCTACAGCAAAATATAATGAAAACACGCTACTGTAGTATATACATATAAACGTAAAAACTCTGCTATAGATAGTAGTGTTTTCATTATATTTTATGTATTCATCGAGGTCATCGACCTGTCGCTAATGTACCTACACAATATGCAAAAGTCGATTTTACAGTTATTTCGTGAGGTTTTTACGAAGCCTTTTTATTAACGCTGCTTTTGTCGGGATTTGTTATTGGGAAGTGTTAGGTGTCAGTTCAAATACAATCTTAGGGAGTTTTTGCAATACAAATATTTTTTTTATATTAATATTAGTAATAAGTATATTTTATTTCACAACTTAATAAAATGATATAACAACTAAAAAAATAAATAAATAAAAAAGTACAAGGTTATCTCTTTCATACAACCTTTTATATAATTAATATTTCCCTTAAGCGGGAATCGAACTCAAAATCATTTTAAACTGGCTGTTCTACTGCGAAGCGATAAACTTTATCAATATTATGACAAATCGTATGGAAAACCCCAACTTGATTTGCCAAATGCATTCGCAAATAATTATTTAATAAACGATAAAGTATGAAGCAAAACTAAAAAAATACACATATACAAGTGGTAGGCTTGCACGCAGCGATCCCTGCCAGCCCTACCTAGGGCTGCAACATTCCATCAGCCACGAGCACCATACGGGAGCACAATGCTAGGGCGTCCCCCCGAGGCGACGCGCACCAGTGCGTCCCCGCTGGTGTGAAAAGTGGAGACGAATGCGGCGTTGGGGACCGCCACCCAGCACGCCATGTCCGGAACGGCGGGAAGTGGAGGACGGAGCTACAAATAGCTGCGTGGAATGTAAGAGGAGGGTTGGACCAGAAGATGAATGAGCTATTAGATGTGATGGATGAGCGAGATTTGGATGTCATTTGTATGACTGAGACCAAGCGAAAGGGTAATAATGCAACCGATTTGCCGGGCAGCCGCGTCGCTCTCGGGGCCGGCGTTCCAGAGAGCGAACGCGGTTGTCAAGGTGTAGGTGTGTTATTGTCCTCTCGATTGGTTAGTGCAGTGGTAGAGTACGAGGCGATCAACCCTAGACTGCTTTGGGTTCGCTTCAAGCTGGGGATTACAAGAATATTCTTGTTGGTAGCATATGCGCCGGTATCCTCAGCTTCATTGAGCGAACTTGAGGGGTTTTGGGAGAGTGTCAGGGATGTTCTAAGCAGTGTTAGAGGAAATGAAAAATTAATATTATGTGGAGACATGAATGGATGGGTCGGAACCGCGAGAAGTGGTTACGAAGGTGTGTTAGGTCATTATGGTGACAGAAGAGTGAATGAGGCTGGAAAGCTCATTTTGGAACTTTGCAAGGAAAGGAATTTGTTTGTGGCAAACACGATGTTTGACCACAAACAAATTCACATGTATACGTGGGAGCGCATGGGAGAGAAAAGTATGATTGACTTATTCCTAGTGGATCAGCGGATTCGAAAACAAGTGATGGACACACGTGTGTTTAGAGGTGCCGACTTGGGAACGGACCACTATCTAGTAATTGCTAGATTTAGGGGTTTGTTCGTAGGATGGCGTAACCGCACGAGGTGTTCATACTTGGAATCGAATTATCGCATAAGAAGCTGGAAGCTTCAAGATCCACCGATCAGAGAGGAATATATAGAAAGGGTTTCCGAAAAGCTTGACAGTTGTGAAATAGGAAATGAAAGTGTTGAAGTATGCTGGCAGAACCTTAGGAGCTGCATGGTGGAAGCTGCGACAGAGGTATGTGGTACAAGGAAAAGAGGCTTTAGTAAAAAGCGTGACGAATGGTGGGATGATGAAGTGAAAGATGCTGTAGAAAGAAAGAAGAAGGCATGGCAGGATTATAAAGCCTCGAGTAAGAATAAAAGTATGAGAGAGATTAAAAAGAAAGAGTATAAGCTGCAAAAGCACCAAACGAAAGCACTGATAAAGATGAAGCGTGAAAGAACCGAGAGTAAAAGAGATGAAAGGTTGACGAGCAACTTCCGGGATAATACGAAGCTTTTCTGGCGAGAAGTTAGTGATTCACGGAGTTGTTCGTCAACCTTTAAAATGAAAGGGGTGCTTTCGAAGGACGGTGAGATACTTACAAGCAGATCACACGTTTTGCAGCGATGGGCGGAATTCTACAAGGAGATGTATGAATGTGATGACGCTTCTGCCTCAAGTGACAGCGACAAGCTGAGTCTTGATGTAGCAGATGGCGAAATCAGTATAAAAGAAGTTGAGAGTGCAATAAGAAGCTTGAAATGTGGTAAGTCAGCGGGGAGCGGATGGAGTTACTGCCGAGATGATCAAATATGGTGGACCTCGCATCTTGGACTTGTTCTGGTTTCTGTGCAATTTATGCTGGAAATCGGGGGAGGTCCCAGATGATTGGCAAGGTGCAGTCATCGTGCCTTTGTATAAAGGCAAAGGTTCACAGATAGACTGTGCAAGCTATAGGGCAATCAGTTTGATTAGCTTAGGTGGTAAAGTATATGCAAAAATTTTAGCGAGAAGAATGCAAGACAGATCCGAAAGGCTACTGTGGGAGGCCCAAGGAGGTTTTAGACCTGGAAGAGGATGCATGGATCAGATCTTTTCCATCCGTATGATCACAGAGAAGTTTTTGGCTGTAAACCAAAAGGTTTTCTGTGCTTTTGTGGACTTGGAGAAGGCGTTTGACAGGGTTGTGAGAAAGAAGTTGTGGGAGATACTACCCCGGTACAATGTGAACGGACCCTTGCTGCAGGCTGTAAAATCTCTTTATAGAGATCACTCAGCCTGTGTGCGAGTAGGAGCCGACATGTCGCCTCGGTTTGGCATCCAATCGGGTGTCAAACAGGGTTGTGCCATGTCGGCTTGGTTGTTCAATTTGTATTTGGATAGCTGTCTCCAAGGACTGAAAGAAAGTGATATGGGTGTAAAAGTGGGTGACTTGAAGGTAAATTGCTTGCTGTACGCAGATGATGCAGTGCTTATTGCATCATCAGAAAGCGAGTTGCAGGCATTGGTCACCATTCTGAAAGACGGGTGTGAAACTAATGGTCTAAACCTGAGTGCAAGTAAGACAAAGGTTCTGGTATTTGAAAGAGACGAGGAAAGGACGGAATGCAAGATTTTCGTGAATGGAAAATTATTGGAACAAGTGAACGAAGTAGTATACTTGGGAAGTATGTTAAGTAGAGATGGTAGATACGAAATGGATGTGGAAAGACGTATTGCTGCCGGTAACAGAACGAGCGGTGCCTTAGCTGCGTTGTTGAGACGGCATAACGTCAGCGTCGCTGCACGTTTGGCCGTACACAATGCAGTTTTGGTTCCGACGCTGTTATATGGCAGTGAAACGTGGGTATTACAGAAGAAGAATGAAAGAAAGATGAATGCTGTGGAGATGCGATCTCTTCGAAGGATATGCGGAGTCAGCTTAGCTGACCGAATCCGCAACGAAGAGGTACACAGGATGGTAGGTACCAGCGAGGATGTCACAGTAAGAATGAAGAAGAACGTGCTCAGATGGTTTGGGCACGTCGAAAGAATGAGTGACGAAAGAATGGTAAAAAAGATATATGATGGAAAAGTGAGTGGTAAGAGAGGTAAGGGGAGACCTCGGTTGACTTTCGAAAACACAGTATCGAAGATACTGGAGGAAGGTCACGTAAAAAGCATGAGGACTCCCCGGAGAGCATGCATGAAGAGGTTAATGACAGTGGACGAGGCGAAAGAGGTATGCAGGGACCGCAGCGTTTGGCGCTCCGTTCTCTCTGACTACCCCGCTAGGGATAGAGCGTGAAGCTACAAGTGGTTCATCCTTAAGGCATATTATCATAAACGCAGTAAGGCAACCGTTAATGAAGTTTTTTTTTGTTTATCTTCACGCTTTATCCCGCACATGGCAGGGTAGGCAGAGGGAACTGCAGGGACTGTGGGAACCTAGTGTTAATACACTCCGTTGCTCAGTCTCTGGTTTCTCCGTCCCTACAAAAACTTAAAAGTACTTATTCTCATTCAATTCTTCTTATTTTAGTAACATATTTATCCTAATATAGTACTACACCAATATCCAATCAAAAATGGGGTGTTGCGTGTCAAGTGTCGACTCGTAAAGTTAATCTTTACATAGAAGAGGTGTTCCCAACCCCTCCATAGCTTTAGATGACCTTTATTTACAAAATTCACCATACAATTATTAGAGAAAACGGGACTCCAAGTGAAGTTTTTAAGTACGAATCCAATTTAGGACCGACGGTCCTAAATTGGATTCGTACTTAACTGGCACAGAGGCATAACGTCTGCCTTTAAACGCGATGGTTTGTAGGTTCATTTCTCATGAGGGGAAGATGGATGTTTCCATTTCCGTTTTCTTTGCTCTTGTAGCTAGGCAAGCGTGACGTTGAGTTCCTCTACTCAACACAAAATGACGCATAAAAAAAGGGAAGTGGAGTACTGTTCCTGCGGTTTCCTCTGTCTACGCTGTCTTATTTGTATATTATGTACTGTCTTATGAGCGGGATAAAGCGTGAAGCTAAAAAATTTATCAATTTTCTATATTTCAAAGTACTCTATAGTTATTGATAACAAGTCCATTTCCATAGAAATGTGGCAACATTGAAGCATAAATGTTCATATCTTTTGATTCCGTTGACTTCGGTTATTTTTTTTACATTTCAAGACAACTTGATATTTGATATTAATTAAAACTTGATACCTCCCCGAGATTTGATAGAGTTGTCTTCACAGACAGACGAACAATAAGTGTTTTTATATAGCTTTTTTATGCTATACGAAACCGAAAAACAAAACAAGCAGGGAGTAAGCAACGGAGTGTCTTAACACTAGGTTCCCACGGCTCCCGCAGTTCCCTCTGCCTACCCTGCCATGTGCGGGATTAGCGTGAAGCTATAAAAAAATAAAAAAGGAGCAATTCTGATAAATAAAGGCAAACCAGTCACAAAATTTCATGACCATTCAGCACGCAACGATTTTAAGGGGGACATGGACTACCCCCTACCCTTCCCCTAAGTTCCACCCTACGCCTATGTTAAGTTAACCTCGCTCTTCCTTATACCATAGACACATGCCCCGTCGTACTGGCGTCACCATGGTATTCATTTAGCCCATTTTTATTATGGCGATTCCAAATTATGTTACGAGGTCAATAGTATAGTAGGCGAGGCTTATACAAGTATTATGTAATGCCATGGCGCGAAATTGATTTTGTATGTTATTTTTAATTTGAAGGTCATTCTAGTATAGTTGGATAGAAACTGTGAAAAAGGGTAATTGGTTCAAATAAATAAAGTGTTAGTAAATAAATAGCAGGGAACGGAATACACAGCAGGAACCTAGTGTTAAGACACTTGGTTCGTGCAGTTCCTTCTGCCTACCCTGTCATGTAAAGGATAAAAGCGTGAAGAGAATAAGAAACATAGTTTCTCTATCATGTGTTTTAACACTAGTTTCGCTCTTTCTACCCTGCATTATCAGTAGATACAGAGAAACTAGTGTTAAGACACTCCGTTCTCCGCTTTAGAACTAATTTTGGAGATATTCCATTTTGAGTGGCGGAAATCGACGCTGCAGCTTATCTTCTTACCGGAGGAAGCAAATTAGATTAATTAATTTTTCCTTAAGTGGGAAACGAACCCAGAATGGTCGCGTTTACAATAATACATTATATCACTGCGCCACGACGGTCCCTGTCATTCAGTCATATATATATATATATATATATATATATATATATATATATATATATATATATATATATTATATATATATATATATATATATATATATATATATATATATATATATATATATATATATATATATATATATATATAAATATATATATATATATATATATATATAAATATATATATATATATATATATATATATATATATATATATATATATATATATATATATATATATATATATATATATATATATATATATATATATATATATATATATATATATAAATATATACTTTTCTTGATGACCATTTAATATGTGTAGTACTAAAGTCGCGAATCAACAGTTAATTACATTTATTTTGTACTACTACGAATACCATATGGAATTTCAATCATTAAGTATAATATATAATATAGGGCAATTCAAGATAATTTTCGACGGTAGTTCGTAAAAAATATGTGTATAATATTTAGTTCGTAAAAAATATGTGTATGTATAGTGTATACACAGAAGTATACAAAGACACACATTCGAACAAAAAATTTTGAACAAGATTTTTAGCCAACCTTACAGATGTTTAAAAACGCAAAAAGGTTATCTAAAGATAAATACTTAGAATTAAGAAGTAAAATTGAATTGTTCAGTGATTTTTAAAGTGCCAATCCACATTATGAATGGAAAAATAATTAAAAGAAAACATATAATATTTGAAAACAAAGGGAATTGAACCCGCGGCTCTTGGAAACTGTCCAAGCGCTATGACAACTAAGCCATGCGTTCTTTATCACGCCGCGTTGAAATTGTTATATAAAGAAATCTAAAATCAAGCAAATTATTAAAATTATTGCAGCATATTTTTTTATGTATATATCTTTATATGAATCGAAATGAATTATATATGTACAGTTATCTCATAAGCTCTTATCAACCACCCCAGCTTCCTGATAATAGATCTTATATATAGATTTCTCTTTCTTTCGTTCTTCCCATGGTTTCTGCTATTTCCTCTGCCTACCCTACTATGAGCGAGATAAAGCGTGTATTCCATAGGTACATATATATAATGCTGCTGGAAAGGCAGAGCAATTCAGTGTCTAGCTGTTAACGCGACGATTGCGGGTTCAATTTCCTCTCGAAGAGAATAAATGAACTTCGTTTTTACTCTCTGGAAACAAGACGTAGCGCAGCGTTTTATTCAGCACTTAAAAGCCGGATAATGAAGAATGGAGATCCTTAGCACTGGGTTCCCTCCGTTCTCACTGCTATATGATACAGGGAGAATGAAATAATAAGGCAAAATGTTTGTGGTCTGTACTACATGTACATTAATTGGTTATTAACGTTTGCCTAATAAGGTATCTAATTGAAGCCGTTATGAGTTAATTTTGTAACTAATTATCATATTTATTATCATTAATTATTAGCAGGGACTAAACAACGGAGTGTCTTAACACTACGTTACCACTGTTCCTGCAGTTCCCTCTGCTTCTGCTGCTGCTGGGAGCACACATAAAATTAGACATATTTAATGAAATATAGTATATTTATAACATATTGCTAACAGTCTATTGTAAAAAATGTCTACTCTTAGTTGATAAAAATTATAAAACCCACCAACGGAGTGTCTTAACACTAGGTTCCTATGGTTCTTGCAATTTCCCCTGCCTACCCTGCCATGTGCGGGATAAAGCGTGAAGCGGGATAAAAAAAAATAAAAAAATACGTCAATCGTGGCGGTTGCACGTTGGAATTGCAACCACGTGAAGTTTCTGTTCGAATGAAGCTAAAACAAAAAAAAAATAGAGTAAATTCCAATCACTTCTGGTTTCTAACAATATTATAAAGTTGTTGTTGAAGTAGAAGTAAACTCAATAAGTCTTATAAAAAAAAAACAGTTTTCTAACTTTAACATCTCTAAAATTAGTTAAGTTTATATATTTTAATAGGAATCTATTAGTATAGAGTTATATCGCGGTTATTTCTTTCATGCTTACCTTCAGTTTGCGTGTTTGCGCCATACTTTGCGTCTGCCAAGGCCATTTTTTTCAAGTTTACTTGGAGATGTCAAACGCAAATTGTTCACATGAATCTCATCATAGCTTGGCTATAAGCGCGACGGTTGCGGGTTCGATTCCATGGCTGGCTCTGGTTAAAGAAGTCTCGCAAATTGACGGGAAAGTTAGAAAGAATATTTTTTTTCAAATTTACTTGGAGACATTATTCAAGTTAAATAATTTATTTATTATACCAACAACAAAACAATTTAAAACAAAAGTTTTTATATGATACATTTCTTTTGTATAGCTGCACGCTTTAACCCGCATATAGCAGGGTGGACAGAGAGAACCGTGAGAATGTAGTGTTAAGACACTCCGTTCACCGCTTTCCGCCTTTTTGAGACATTGTGTGTGGGAATCGAACCCACAAACCGAATCATTTCAAAACGAAATTATAACATTGTTATTAATCGTACTTCCAATATAAATATGATTATTGCTACGCCTTTAGTAAGAAATGATACCAAATTAAAGAAGCACTTTCCTGTTACCATATAAAATTACTTAACAGGTAAAACCTTTGAAATTCGCGTGTTTCGTTTTCCTGTCAATTTTCGAAACTTCTTTTACCAGAGCCAGCGAGAAAAGAAATAAAATTCATTTTTCCGTCATGAAATCGAACCCGCCACCGTCGCGCTTATAGCCAAACGATTAATGTGAACAAGTTTCTTATTGATTTGTTACCTGACCTTGAGTCGTCCGAAAGCTCTACCTGATATTCTGGATAGTATTTCACGTTTAGAATGCGTGCAGAAAATTGCTAATGCTTAATATATATATATATATATTTATATATATTTTTTATTAAGATATATATATATAAATTAATATTTGTTTTTATTTATTTTTTTATTATAATTTATTTATTTTATTAAATTTTAATTTAATTATTGTTTAATAATATATTTATTATATTTTATTTATATATTATATATAAAATATATTAATATAATATATATATAATATATATATATATATATATATATAATATTATATAATATATAAAATATATAATTATATATATATATATAATTTATATTTAATATTATATATTTTATAAAATATTAAATTTTTTATTAATAAATTATTAAATTAAATATTGATTCACTTTGGCTTTTTATTTACACAGCATTTTCTTTTTACTTTAAAAATGTTTTTTGTTTCTAATTTTTTTT